>NDGN011517618.1:3649-17380 GCA_002564285.1 Tympanoctomys barrerae | reverse complement strand
AAAAAAAAAAAAAAAAAACAGTGATAGGAAGGTGGGCAGCATTAGTGCTGATGGGTAATACAGTGGAGATGGGCAGCAGGGTCACAGGTCAAGAGAAGTAGAGACAAACACTAGATATAAACATATATCAGGGCTATAAGAAATCATCTGCCTGGACTGAAGTTAGCTGTTGAGTGAAGATGGATTTTTAGGAGGTGTGGCTGCCGTGATCAGAAGGCACAGGAGGAAGGGTGCAGAGAAGCGAGTGAGGGCTGGGGCTGAAGGCTCTCAAGCTTAGTGGCACATGCTAGGTGGAATGATGAAGTCCCTGGAAATAGGACTGTGCTCTGGAGGCTTGTAAAGCTATCAGGCACCAAGAACTTAACATAGACACATGTATAAAGCAGCTAAAATAATGAGAATCTGCACATTTAATGACTAGAGATAAAAACCCATTACACAGGAAAAGAACCTATAAAAGAGTGCACAGAGTAATGTGTTACATGTTGCAAAAGCCAATTGATAATTGGGGTTTGCACTGTGACCTAAGGTTTCAGAACAGGTTGGGTGAGCAGAAGACATGGAGGTGGAGCAAGGCAACAGAGTGGCCGAGACCACGAGTTTTCCCTCTCTTCGTGATGGCTGGCGATGAGTTGAGGCTCATCTCATTGAAGGATCTGGGAACACACAAGGAGAAAAATCTCCCAAGGCTCTATCACAGTGTACTCTTAGGTTTGAACATGGGCTGTGCTTTTCAAAGAATGTTTCCTTACTGTGATTTGATCTTCAAAATCCAGCCAGGCCTGAAGATAGATGTTGTTTTGCCAGTTGAGAGACAAGGAAATCAAAACCCAGTCATGCAGACAGGTTTGTACAGAAAAAGCCCTAGATCTCAGGTTTCTTGAATTTTCCCAACATCACCTCCTTTTTCTCCACTGTATTCCCTCCATTTTTGACAAGGTCAAAAGTATGACTCAGCTTCTGAATTATCCCCTAAGAACCCTTGCCAGTGGATTCAATAGTGGAACCCAGAATGAGGCACTAGCTAATAGGCAATTTAGTCTTTGCTGAAACTTGCTTTTGACATAAAGGAAGCTCTTTGGAGCCAAGGTTAACCAAGCCCATGGTGTGGGGCAGAACCTTCATCTCACCTGGGGACAGAGCCACTGCTGAGAGAGGAAACTTTATTTTCACAGCTGCTGAGCTGCATTATTACCTCCACTTAATTGAGCTGGGATGTTGATCTTTTCTTGCTCATGGTGTTCCTCATCCTTGGGCCCTCAGACACTGGAATGTGAGCCACTGGATCTCCAGTGCTCAGGCCTGTGAACTAAACCATGGGCTTTCCTGGCTCTCCAGCTAACAGAAAACAGATCAAGGGATTTTTCAACTTTTGTGATCACATGAGCCAATGTCTTATAACTCTGAATATTCTTTTTTATTGCAATTCCCTAAAGACCTCGATTCATATAGATCTTTGGAACCTGAAGTTGTGCTAAAGCAGGATTTCAGCTGCTCAGCACAAATCTCTGGTCAGAGAAAGACAGGAAAGAAGTCAGCACATTTACAGCATTAGGATAGCATTAGTTGTACTACTGTGTTCTGTGCACATCATTATCCCTTTCCTCTTTGTTCTCTTCTGCCCATTTGTCTGTTTTCCTCTATCCAGACACCTAGGCATCCAGGACAGGAATGAGGTAGGCTGTGCTTGTGAAGAACCTAACATGGGCCTGCCATGGAGCTTCCAAAATCACCAGGAAAGTGTCAAGATTTCAGTCACCAAGAAGCCTGCAGATGTCCTAATCCAGGAAGGAAAGGAAGAAAAGAGGAAGGGAGGGAGGGAGAGAGGGGAGTAGATGGAGACAAAAGAAAAAGTGTAAAGCCTGTGTGATCCCAACCGTCTGGGAATATTTGTCAGATTTTCTGGCCTTTTGCTTACAGTGTCCATTTCCCATTCCCTGTTAGATGAGGACCACAGAGTCGTGCTTCAGAAATGCCACATGTTCTCGCTTTCTGAGTCTTAGTCCTCTTGTGTGAGTCCCCCAGCACAGTCCATCAGCTCCAGCTACACTGTGGAAACTGCTAAGAGCCCCAAAATGTGTTCTCCATGCAACTGATCTTCTCTAAAGCTGGGGTGCAACTTCTCGATTCTAAGAAGTGCCTCTCCTTCATTTTTTTATCCTGATGATCCTTTTGGCAATAACAACTCAGAGCCAGACTACTATATCCATCTCCTCCTTATAGCTCTAAATAAATGTATTAGTTATTGAAATGGATAAAGGGAAATTAATAGTTTTTTTCAGGAAACACTTGAAGGCAGTCCTAGGTAAATAATGGATACCAGGTATAGAAATATCAGTTCCTACTGATCCAGTGCAGAATTGTCTGGCTTAGTAGGCAGTGTGTCTCCACTTGAACAGACAGCACTGTTTCCTGATCATTTTCAGCTTATTCTTTTGCTGTGAGCCCTGCTAAATCACCTCCTTATCTACAGAAAATACCATAATTAGCCCATCATCTGAGACTCCAATCACTGCACTGGCCTCCTTTGTATAGAACATCCTCTCCTTTCCTATCTGGTTTACAAATATTACCTACAATTCCCATCATCATCCTAGAATCTTCTTCCTCTCTTAGATAGCTGATTTGTTCAAGTTAATTTCAGTGCTTAATTACATAGGGCCTTGCACTTTTTACATTGGTGTTAGGTAGCAGTGTCCTGACCACTCCAATCAAATCTGAGTTAGGATGAGATCAGGATCATACCATACTTATGCAGTTATTAATATGGTGCTGAGCACAGGTACTGTTGACCAACTGAGTTGATCCTTACAGATTACTATGGGTTTATTTTATATACTTTGAGAAGCACTAATCTAGGAATAATTCTACAACATCAAAGGCAGCCTGAAAGAGAAAAAAAAAAAAAAAAAGCCCAGGAGTTCAAGCTTCTCCGATGTGGAATTGGACGCAAAATCCCCCACTTACAAGTAGCATGACCTGGGCAACTTGGTGGCTTTGATCCTTCTTGTCCTCATCTGAAAAACGAGGCTATTAATAGCTATCTCGCAGAGCTTTAGGAGAGCCAAACAAAGGACAATACACGCAGGAGCACCCAGAACACTGCTCACTGTGTAGCTGTTAATAGCATTCGTTTCCTTTCACTTCCACTTTGGATAATTTATTCAAGCACAGAAAATACAAAACAGCAGATTGCTATAGAAGGATCTTTCTTTAAGCAGCAGGCTTTCCTTCCCAATTATGCTCTTACTGGGATGAAGTTAACTCCATCTCTGAGCCCACATACACACACGGAGGGATCGTAATCAGCTGAATCACAATGGTATTTGATGATGAAGATAAGATATCAGCTGTACAGTTACAGTGGGTGAGTAACAAAAATACATATTTTACCTAAAGATAATTGAAAGCTCACTGAGCAGGCATCATCTACAGGGCTTACAGGTTCTCTTGAATGGAGTGGCAATTTCATTTCTTTGGTATAGACATGTGAATGTTTAACGCAACTCCATAACTCCTGCTTTGTAGATCAATTATTTTACTAACCCCAGCTGTTAATATGTAGTCATAAGAAAAGTAATGAAGTGCATATTCATTTTCCATTGCTGCTGTGACTACAATGAATGTTGCAGTTACACGCAGCACTCCGCTTCTGTAGGTTGAAGTCCAGAGGGCTCAGCTGAGTTTTCTGGTGTGAGTGCAGAAGGTTGAGTCAAGGTGTGTACAGGGAGGTATTCCTTATTAGAGGCTCTGGACAAGGATCAGCTCTCAGTGCAGATTTCGCCTGGGTGCTGTTGGCAAAAGGAGATTACTAGTCTCCAAAGAACAGCATGGTGATCCCTTAGTCTTACTCAATTTCCTATGTCAGGATATTACGTATCTTTTTTTTTTTTCTCAGAACTGGGGATTGAACTCAGGCCCTTGCTCTTGCCAGGGAAACACTTATTCTACTGAGCCATCTCCCTGGCCCCAATATTACGTATCTAAATGGTGTGATGCTAATTTACTACTCTCCAGACCACCTTGTCACACACCTGAATGGCTTGGCAAACCCTTCCCTCCCACATAAGCAACAAGCAATGCCTTTCCCTCTAGTTGCTACCCAAATGGCAGAGTTTGAATGACAGTCTTTCAGAGTGTGTTGGTGAGGCCAAGCCACAGCCCAGACCTGTGTGTAACCCAGGAATTGCTTGCGCACTAGGAGGAAGTGGCTGGGAATATGCAGAAAATCAAAATGTTTCTCACTCTCCGTTTCTTTTCACAGTTCAGAATCTGTGTTCTATTCCGTGTGGAAAGTAAAATAACTTCTTTGCTTGGATATCTTACTGGCATTTCTTTTCGGTGGGATTCAGGGTGGGGGTTTACTCCAAGCGTGTGCTGCACCTCATGGCCCAGCTTTGTGGCATTTTCAGAAAATACCAACCACCAGAATTCTCATAATCACAAAAACATGTGCCTTCTCCTCAGATCCACTAAAATTCTTTCTCTTGTTAGAAAATAGAAAGTTCAGAAATTAAATTAGAAAGCTGAACTCGATATCTTTAAATTCTTTTGGTTGCAAGAAAAAAAAAAGCTGCAGTTTTCCTAATTTCCTTTCAGTTAAATGTTACTTCTGAATGGGTAAAATTGTACAAACATCTGAAGAGTTGAGACTTTTGACATGAGGGGAGGATTTATATTTCCTTGCTATTAAAAGACAAGAAGAAAAAAACCCTCAGTTCTGTCTAATTTTTAAGAACGCAATGCCCTGTCCAACCCGCAAACTGTTGGCAACATCATAGCTGTACACAGAATGTTCTTTTAAGCTCATTCCCCCTCCTAAACCTTTCCTGTGAAGTTATAAGTCTCAGCATTTAGAGACGTTTTTATTCAAATAAAGTATGGACTTTAGATTGGGTCTTTTGGCGTCATTTCTGCTGGCAGCAGAACGATAGGCCCAAGAGCAGCAGGCCTGCCTAGCTGGCTGGGGCTCAGGGTGGCCTTTATGTGTGAAATCTCATTTGTACCCCCAGAACCAAATACCTATTTGTGGTGTTGTGATTTAATAGCTCCCTGCCCAGAGGAAGTTTTAATCACACCTTCACAAAGCACAAACTCTATGCTTGCTGGCGGTGCCTCGGTTTCCATATGTGTCCTTCTGCTTTCCTCCATACACTTCTTCCATAGGTGCTTTGAAAAGGCAGATAGGTGTGGCTCTGGTGTAGCTCCACTTAGAGAAATCCCAGATAACGTCTACACATGTCATGTAGGCAAGCAGGTGCCTCAAATCCACTTCTGCCTTGGAGTCAAGGAATCCAATTGGCACATCTGGTTGTTCTGTATGTTTTGAGATAGATACTTCTAGAGTTTTGTTTTTTTTTTTTTAATGTATTCATGATCATTCTGTCCTTTGATCATCATAGCCCCTTAGACTGGAAGCTCATATAACTTCCTTAGGGAGTAGCCACAGTGGATTTTTCAGCTTCTCAGGCCAAAAAGTAGTGGATTCCTTCCAATTTGTAGTCGTGAACTATCACTGGAAAGAAATAGAAGAAGAAAGGATCTGACCAAAGAAATCAAACAAGAAATCCTTGGACAAATGAGTGAAGCAACTATTGCCTCTGTTTTCTCAAATCTAAATAATGACTATAGTAGTTACTACCTCAAAGGTTATCCTTGCTTGTAGGGCTGCAGGGCAATGTCTGAGTCCTATGAATCATACAGTACAATGTTAGCAGTCAGGATTATTATTAAAACATCTATTAATAATCTATGGTTTACTAGCTTTTTTCATATTTGTATATGCTGATTCCAGTTGCTTTTCAACAGTAACATATAAAAGGTGATCGAAATTTATAATAAGCATCCAATTTTTAAAGAATATATTATAATAAAAGATTGAAAAACCTCCCTATCACTGTGAACACACTTATTCCATTGTCTTAGCCACTTTCTGAAGCAGTTGCAGAAGGCCTCTTTTACATCTTAATGAAATAAGATTTTAAAAAGTACAATAAGTGTTGTTACTGTGTGTCATCCGATGGAAAGGCAGGCTTAGCAAAATGTGACAATGTGTCTTCATCTACCTTATTCACCATATTTAGCATTGAGTGACTTCTGGCTTGTCCCTGAGGTCAAAATGACCATGAAAAGTAAAGGGTTCCAATTGATTAAGAACAATCAATCTACTTGATTCCGAAGTCAGCAGTGACAGCACAACTAAAGGCACCCTCAAAAGAGAGCTTCCAAAGCTACTTCAGAAAGTGACAAGAATTATGGGGGTAAATGTGTTCAAAGCAAGGGGAAGGGTTTTGAGGAAAATGAACAGCTATGTGTATTTGGCAGTAGTAAGTATTTTAAGATCTGAATATTTGTCGTATTTTACTATCACACCTTGTGTATCACTTTTGGTATAATTTCAAATGCCTGTGATTATTTCTAAGAAAATATGTGTCAAACACCTATCTTCTTTTTTTCTTAATTTTTTTAAAGAGAGTATGAAATAGTATCGAAACAGAAAAATTACAAGTGATACAGAATTTCACTTACTAGAATAATATGAATTTCACAGAATTTATTGTAATACATACTGTTGTCTTCCAACTAGTTGTTCATATTACCACATATATGCATGCAAAATTTGAAGAAAGAAAAGTGAAAGAAATATATAAGAAATTAAGAAGAGAATCTTCTTTGTATCAAAGGATGTGGTGAGCCCTAGAGAGGGAAATGCAAGAAGGTCCCTGGCACTCCTGTGTGGCCAAGAGGATTTGAGGGCAAAGAGAAAGATCAGTCAGTCCTCCATAGGGAGGGAAAGAATATGGTGATGGAACGAAGCTTGGAGGGTCTGTGGGCTGGACAAAGAGGAAAGGAGATCCCAGGGAAGAAAAGCCTTGAAATGAAGACAAGAGCCATGACACAGGCTATGCAGAAAGAGACAGGCAAGGGCTGGGTGGGGCTGCCCTGTGGACTGTAACGGGAGGGCATGGCCTGGGTGAGCTGGGGTCAGGGCAAGTGGAGGAGGGATTGCACTCCCACTGAGGATGCTGCCCTCGCCCTTTGGGATGCCAGCCAAGAGTTCTGAGCTGGCAGGGCTCGGAGGGTGGGGTGATATTCTCAGAACTGGGCCCCGGACAAGTCCTTTCAAACTGTCTATGGTCAAGGAGCCCTTTGTTTCATTTTGTTTTGTTTTTCTTTCCTTAACCCATTACTGTTCAATACCTATTAAAGTACAATTTAAGCATACTTCTAGAAAAATAAACTAGAGACAAAATGCAGCAATTTAAAAATACAACTTAAATTTTAAGGTTAAATTTAGACATATAAAATTAGATATCTTATCAAATTGTTCAAAAGTTTCAATTTTTTTATTATCACCATATATTCCATGGACTATGTGCAGGCACTGACCCCTGGGCTAGATTTAAACAGTAGTGCTTCAGAAAAGATGGCTCTGATGGTGGAATAGAGAATGCTGGGCAGAGGGTAGAGGAAGCGGGCAGGAAGAACCTTCGTGGGAGACCATTGCAGTGATCCAGGTGAAAGATCTGAGTCCTGAAAACAAGGTACCTGAGTAGGGGCTAGAAGAAAGGAGAAGTGAGAAGCTGAGTCAGGACAGAGGACTCCAGAGGGACAGAGGAGAAGGAAGCAACAGGAAGAAGTGGAGTTTTCACCCCCAATATATGATGTTTTTGGTACTACATGGCTTTGAAGAATTAAATTAAGGTGCAAAGAAGGTCTCCCCCAGATCTGGACAACCTTCCTGGGTAGGAATGACTGGATTCACTAGATGAGCAGTGAATATATATGGTAAATAGATGTAATTCTTTTTGAAAAGAAGAATAATGTTAACTTGTCTTTTTGAGGTAAGAATAGAGAAGTTTCAATCCAGAGCAACACAGCCTTCTTAAAAATTTCATTTTCTGTGCACATGAAAAATGTACTGCATAGAGAAAAGATCAATGAACAAAGATGCCTGAGTAGAAAGAGCATAGAGCTTTACTATGTAGGCCTGAAGTGACCGTCTTGAATGATTGCATTACTGTCCTTTTGCTCTTGATAAGTCTCTATGCCTTACTTTTTGAAATCTGGCTTGCCCTATACCTATTTATGGGCTGCCCTTGTGTGACACCATTATCACTGCACTAGGTGTACAAAGATCAGGAAGGGATGGAGATGTGATTAGAAGTGTTCTCATCCAAGGAGCGAAGCTCTTTCACATTCAGAGGTTCACACTTCTGTGACCTTCAGAGTCCCGTCCACTACAAGAGGATCCCTCAGAACCTGGGCGGGTTGCCTGAGCTTCTCTCCATGTAAGAACCTGTTGACATCTCACCTAGGACACCCTCAGCATCCCATTTGCCATTCACCAATTATCATGAGATGGAATTTGGACTCAGTTTTGGGGCCTTGTTAACTGACTGCCTTGTGCCAAAGTAAATTCATGTGTAATGCAATTTATAGCTTATCTCATGTTAGCACCCCACGTATATTAAACTGTAACTGTTCGTTGAATTACTTGTGTGTCAAGACATATTTGATAGCCTAAAGCTAATTCTTGGCAATGTCCAACACCATGAGAGATACGGTAGGCTTTCCATGAAATCAGAGTTTGATTATCAAGTACATTTATTAATTACCAAACTAATAAAAAATATGATACTATATAACATTACAACATTAAAACACTGATTAGTATTTTAATGAGTCTATTATATTAAATATGAGTCTATTTATAGTGGGGAAAAATCACATCTTTCCAATTTAACCTGACTGCATAATTCTTTGTTTTCCAGATCTACCCATTAATATCTTAAGGAGTACTAACAGTCTGCAAATTATGGGTTGAGAAATAGTATTCTAGTTTAATTCCCTGAAATTGAAAGTAGCAGAACAGAATCAAGGCTCAGAGGGCAAAGTGTTCTACCTGAGATGAAGCTACAGGGGCCAGACTTGAGCTAAAATCCGCATCTCCATGCCTAAAACATCAGTCCTCTACCTTGGGAAATTATTTCACAAAATACCTAGTACTTCCTGCAATAGATTACACAGGCATATTCAGGAAAAATGACACATGGTTCAGAAGGGTTGCATACACACACACACACACACACACACACACACACACACGTTTATATCTATGTACACTCTTGCGATATCAAAGCCTCTGCAGCACAGCACCAAGGAAACATTCTGGAAGAGGAGGCAGGTGCAAAGGACTGGCAGTGGAGAGCCGCAGTGGGTCTTGGCGGCCTCTTGTTTGCCATCAGTATTAACCCTGGGCTGTTGCAAAGGCCAAAGCTTGGCTCGCATTTGAGATCTGAAGCTCTGACATTCAAGAGGCTCCAAAGCAAATGAACCTGAGTGAGTAAATAATTAAACCACAAAGAAAAAGCCAGTATTGAAAAAAAAAATGTCAGCAATCTGGTGTCAAACTCAGGAGCACAGGGCTATGGGGAAGTAGCAGACCCTTTCTCCACTCAGCTGTTCCTATTTGGAACACAGAATCTGTTCAGAAACTCATGAGTGAGCCGTTCTGTGTTTGGGGCCTTACCCCTGTGATGTAGGAACAGATCCTGAGGGCTGAGATCCATTCAAGGTAACTAGGTAAAATAATTCATCACAGATACAACTACTAATGTTAAAAACACTGCCATTAAAATGCCTAGGATTGAACCTGCTCAGTCACATTTGTCAGTGACTGGGTTCTACACTTGTCCCTTCAAAGCTGTGCTGAAAAAGGTGTAGTGTCTTCGGTCATTCTGCTTACAAAGTCTATAGATGTGTTTTGGACATATGCTGCTCTATTTTAGGTAGCTGTAATAGAGAAAGTATATGTAGAAAATTGATATATTTATGAAAAAGAGAAAGAAATAAAGAAGGAAGGGATGGCAGACAGACCGAACCTAACTTTGGTAGTAAACCTTGGCCAATGTGCAGTGAAGAATGAGCACAAGCTAGAAAAACTGGCTGCAGCTGGCAAATGTCCCAAATCATTCTGCAGAACAAGGGCCCAGGAGTAGGAAAATTCTTCTTGATGGATGGATTGGATTGTGAATAAAACACTGCCTTCCAGGCACTAGCCTTTGAATTACCCTGATATGTTGATTTAATTCAGAACTTTGATGTTTCCCGAACATTGACTTTTTAACCTTAATTGTCTTCTGATTTATTAGTAGATCACTGTAGGTTTTTTCTTCCTGGTAGAAGTTAAAACCTTGTTTCCCAGAAAGATCCCATACCCTGGGGCACATCTTAGGACCACTATGCTGGATTCAAAGAGGCCAGTGCAGCCTATGAGCACTGATGCGTCCGACCTCAGAGCAGACTGGTCCAGAAAGCACCCTATTTTACCATATTTTTTCTTTGCTCTGGGAGTGTATCTCAGACCATCATTACTTGCTATGGAAATAAATAGTGCCAGTGAATTGGTGAAATTTCTCCAGCTTCCTAAGAGTGTATTCCTTTACCAAAAAGTTTAGCAGCACAAGTTCCCCCTATTCTTATGTCTAAGATTAAGTACACAGCATCATAAAATCTTTCCATAGCCCCACAGTAGATTTATCCTCCAGCTGCAGCCAGGGCTAACTATACTCAATCCACAACCCAACGTTAATTTCTGAAGAGCAAAGAGAAAACATAGTTCTGTTGTTCCCCAGCTTGAAAAAAAAATAAAAAGCAAAACAAAACTGCCAGTCACAGCCAATGACATAAAACACTGAAACAAGCTCATATTTTAAGAGCGTCAATAAAACCTTTAGCTTCAGAGGCTGCGATTTCCTAGAGGCATCCCACCATATTGATTGTAAGCCAGTTTCTTTCCTGTTTCCAGTGCAAAGTGGGCAAGGAGATAAGTGGAAGCCAAGTCCAGGTAAATGGTATCTGCCTGTGCAGAAGAAACCACAATATTTTACAGTACATCTTATAGTGCACAATAATCACAAAGCCAAAATAAACCGCAGCCATAAGGAGTAACCATTACAAGTCCAATCCTACCAACTTCATAT
This sequence comes from Tympanoctomys barrerae, assembly GCA_002564285.1. Lineage (NCBI taxonomy): Eukaryota > Metazoa > Chordata > Mammalia > Rodentia > Octodontidae > Tympanoctomys > Tympanoctomys barrerae. Next base: position 6,395 of record NDGN011517618.1, on the reverse strand, counting down.
CCATACTCTTCAGAGCATCTCTCTCCAACTTTACGGACCATGCATGATCTTCACAATCTTCCACGTTTGGTGGGCAGAGCTAAATACTACCAGCCCCACTTAATGCATTTAACAAATAATGAGAGATAAACTTTAAGAAAGGACTATTACCTGGTGCCAGATGTCTATTGTCAGTGCCAGTAGAAAGTTCCATCGCTGTTGTGCTGAAAGTGGACAGTGTGAAGCCTAGTCTTTATAGATGAGATGTGGATCCTAGTTTGCCAGATTCTGTTCAGGTTCCTCCTCCATAGAAGCTGGGTTGATATGCCTGTCAGTGACCACAGGAGGCAACTTAGAGCTGTTAATGGCCCTAATTTTAAAGTTATGCAGAATGTGTTATCCTCTAAGGTTTTTCACGAAGCACCCTGAACTATTATTGATCTCTTAAAGGATGTCCACAATCTGTTAAAGACTGTATACATACAATCATCACAATGTTGAGATACAGAGATTAGATTTCAAGTGAATAATTTCTCTAAGGTCATGCGTTTCCTAAGAGGCTAACGCAGAATTTGGACTCAAGCCTGTCTGACTTTCAGTTGGTGCTGCTTCTCCTGTACCATGCTGCAGATTTAAACAGAAGCATGTTTATTCCACAGACATTGGTTAGGTGTCTGAGGGCTCAGAGGAGCTGTTCCTCTCCTCTCTGGCCTCCTCATCAGGAAGCTGAGCATGGTCCGGGGCTAGGCTCCCAGGAGACGTACACTATCGTACTTTCATGTGAGGACTGCTGTGGCCATCCTGGCCCTTTGCAGAATCCAGCCCCCAGGTCTGCACTAACTTCCCACTGCAAAGTGAGAATTCAGTGCTAATATGGTCAGTGTTTTTGCACTTGAAACTTGTATTCCTGGAAACTGTCTGTTTTTTAACTTTACTGTAAGCCTTTCATATGGTTTGGCTCTTTGTTCTATGCTAACTTCAAAAGAGTTGCCTCCCTGTAGTAAAACTCAGTGTTCCACAGATTTTGTCTTAGTTTAAAACTCAACTCACAATCTTATAATGAGCATAGCAAAAATTTTGGAACAGCCTTATTTCAATAATTGTAAATGTAATGACAAAGATGAACTATGGATATCACCATGGCATTTTTAAAAAAAAAAAGATTTATGTTTTTGGTACAGGGTCTCACTACACCGCTGGGACTCAAAGTGATCCTCCTGTCTCAGTCTCCCCAGCTCTGGGATTACAGGCATGCTCCCCACACCCAGTTTTCGTCATCAGCATGGCACGTGCCTGGCATGGCATGCGGTACTGGGGATCAAATCTGGATCCTTGCACTTGCCAGGCAGGTGTTGAGACGCTAAGCTATCTCCCCAGTCCTTTTAAAAGATATTTTAATCTGTATTTGACTGAATCACAGGTCCAAGGACTAGGTGAATTGGTGCAAAGATATGTGTCATGTTCATTATCTATGCATATTCCTGAGCTAATAGATTTGTAAATACAATAGTTCCTTCCTAGTTACTGGAGCTCAGGTTTCCAGAAACCTTCATGAATATGACTTTGGAGGTAATGGAACTTCAAAACTGGCTGAGTGCCACAGTGGCCTGGGAACTGAGGGCTTGGGTATCAGAAGTGGCCAAGAGAAAGGATGCTTTATCTCTCTTTGGATTTTTGGTGGACCAGTTAATAAGCAAAGCCATGAGTCTATAAGTTGATATCAGATTCTGATGAACGCCAAGAAAACAATTAAGAGGTTCAGAGGACAGGCAGTGCCTGGGTAATGGGGGAATCTTCTAAGAGTGGATCAGGACACATATTTTATAAATTGATTGCTGAAATGAGATTCATCCTGTGTGTGTTTTGTATAGTAAATTGTTCTCAGGCCTCAGTGTTATTCTATTAAAACTTGCATCTTTTCACAACTACACAGTAGAAGGGTTTGAAATGAGGGGGGTTTACTACAGTATACATTAAGAAAGTCAGTTTCATAAAGCATAGAATCTCAAAGGCAGAAAGGACCTTAGAGGTCAACCAACTCTATGTGGCTCCTATGATTTACGTATACCTTTAGCCGTGTTCCTTGGCTTAAAACAAAAATGAAAAAGGATCTGTTCTCTACAGTCTCATGAAGAGTGAGATAACCAAGCCATTCCCAAACAGGCCTAGCCTCCTCCACTGCTCACGTTTGTGAAAAAAAGGAGCATAGAGAGGAATCTCCAAAGAGCTGCTCTACTTCCTCAAGCATGGTGCTTGTTCACCTTGAGTAAATGCATGGAGTTGGAGCTTGTCAGCAGGACGCTCCTGCTGCCAATTTCAGAGACTATGTCTTCCTCTCTGGACTAAAGGTATGCTCATATGCAGCAGAGGGCAGGTGCAAAGCAAGATTCTAGGGAAACAACAAGATCCCTGGATATAAAGGCAGGAAATACATAGGTTCTTTATGCCCAGCTCTTTTGCTGAGTGCTTGGATGGACATGGTCTCTACAAATCAGTACCCTTGGTTTATGCATCAGTAAAATGAGACAGTTATTGACAGGGGACTGAAAGGGTAGTTCCCAGATCAACAGCATCTGCCTCACTTGTGGATTTGTTTGAAAACTACAGATTTTCAGGCTTCATCATAGATCTGCTGAATTAGAATCTCCTGAGGCATGAAACCAGTATCAGTGTTAAAAACTAATGCACTCTCCCTCCATCTCTCTCTGGGTCTGGGTCTGGGTCTGGGTCTGGGTCTGGGTCTGGGTCTGGGTCTGGGTCTGGGTCT
>NDGN011517607.1:6499-33331 GCA_002564285.1 Tympanoctomys barrerae | reverse complement strand
CTCTAGCTCCGACACCACCCAGACTCTCAATCCCAATCCCTTGTCTGGGGTATTCTCTGTCCTGGGCATGCCTTTCCATGGCCTTGTCATTGGGGCTCCTTAGAATGAGGTCCAGCTGAGCTTCAGCAGGAAGCGTCGGTCCCTGGCCTCATGTCGGGGTGGTAGTGCTGGAGAGGGATGGTACAGCAGTCCCCCAAATCCACCTGCTCCTAGTGCAGGACGGACTTTCATGCCTAGTTTCCAGTAGAGGAACAGCAATGTGCATGCCCTCATTGATCACATGACCACAGCAGACACAGGGTGGACACGTGGTTGGTTACACTGCAGCTCTAAGGGTGAGTCACCAGCCAGGATTTAAACTACGGACACATGAGATGGGAGGTGTGGCCTCCAGGCGTGGATGAGAATTCTGAGGAAAAGCTCTCTCTCCCCTAGGACACAAGCCAAGAACCTCAGCTAGGGTAGGGAGGAGCCCAGGGTCCCCACACCAGTCTTCATTTCTAAAGGAGAAAAATATGCAGTCTTGTGTCACTTGACCATGGGAACAGTCTGGGGATGCATCATGGTGATTCATCATGCGTGAGCACCACAGTGCACTCACACACACTAGGTGCACAATGCAGTACACACTCAGAGTGTGCAGGATAGGATACACCTGATGGTGCCAAGGCTGCAGCATCCCACTTCACTAAATAGAGAGGGCAATTGTACCATGATGTATTTGTGTATCTACACAGGACAAGGCATAGTGAAAGTATAGACAACAGGGTTTCCCAGGTCCATTATAATCTCATGAGATCTGATATTGACAGCCCATAATCGATCAGGTTGTTGTCATGCAGCACATGGCTGTATACTTTCTGCAGCCCCTACTCGACCCCACCATAAGTCCTGGCTTCCACGTCTCCTGTTGCAATGTACACCCTGCCCAGTGCGTGCTCAGGGAGGTGCAAAGGGCTGAGGGCATGGGTCATCATGGGCAGATACAGCACCTCTCCACCAGCCTCCTCACCATGGAAAGTAGAGTTGAAGAACTCTTGGGGCCACCCAGCTCCAAGGCTATGCTGAACTGGCATAGCAGGCTGGATTAAGGAACATGTTGGGGTCCACAGCATGGCTGAGCTGAAGTGAACAGTAGGATTCAGGCTCCATGTCTGACTCAACTGGCCCTACAGAAACTCCAGGGTTCTTATAGAACCCTTATAGTTCTTATAAACTAATCCAGATTAGATTGTGGCTAGACCTGAACCTCTGGCTCTGTCAGCATTGGATAATGCTCCAGAAGCTGAAGTCATCCTGACCATGAACAGGCAAAGCTGACCATATTCCTGAAGCTGGGCTGCAGGTCATTTCTTGAAGGAGTTGGATCCAGGGAGAAGCAGAAGCAGTGGAGTCATGATGTTAGAGTTTCACAGACTCAAACCAGACCCTCCACTACTCCTGAGGGTGGAGGTGGACCTGGAGCCTCCAGAGGTGGTAGCACACAGCACCTGCCCAAGCAAACCCTTCTGCATCCTGGCCTTGCATTGCGGCCCAGCTGAAGGGCTCAAGCCAGTATGCTAAGCATAAATCAGTCAGTACAGGAAGGTGAGCTCACAGGCAAGTTTGTCTTCTCCACCAGGTACCTGTCCCTTGATGGCAAAAGATGGGCAGGAGGGAAGAGCAAGCCTGTACCCTGGGGGCTGCAGACCCAAGCTGAGTGACCTACTGTTGTGGCTAGGACATCTGTCTGCACCTGGAGAGCCACTGCTAGGTGTGCACTCCCCGGAGGCAGAGCAAAGAAAGGAGGTTGTTTACTTGTCAGACTGTCAGAATGCTCTGGGGCTTGCATGGGTCTGAGGTGAGCAGAAAGTTGCAATTTTTGTTTCCCTGCCAATGGAGAGCTGGGTCTGCCACGTTGCACAGGTGGGACTTTCCGGTACACCATCCCGCCCCAAATCTTGTTCACTTTGCTGGGGCTTCAACCGAGCTGCTAGAATGCCTGTCAAAGCCTNGGGGGGCTGGAGACATAGCTCAGTAGGATAAATGCTTGCCTGGCAAGCACAAGGGACTGAGTTCAATCCCCTGTTCCGCAAAAATATAATATAATATAATATATAATATAATATAATATAATTAATATAATATAATATAATATAAAAAATAAAAATAAATAAAGCCTCCTTGGGGACTCTTGTGTCCTAGTCGCCAGGATCCAGCGTGCCCAGGTAGGCACGGAGCCTCGGGAACGCTGGAGGCCCGCGATGAAGCAGGCAGACCCGTGCCCACCTGGTCTCCAAGCACAGTCCTCCTGATGAAGGGCACAGACAGGACAGCCCTGAAGACCGCTCACTGCAGGAAAAATCTGCCGTATCCCGCGCAGTATCTCCGGATGAGCACAGGGTGGAGCGGCCAGAAACAAAGGCAGAACGTGCCTAACTGCATAATGAAATCCCTCCCTCCGATGAGGGACACACCCAGACCAAGGCCAGCCTGGTCTTCTCAAGCCAGGTCAGAGAAGGAAGCTGCCGGAGGTTTGCGCAGAATGAAGACATTACATAGCAACCAAGGAGAGCGCAGACCCGGGGGAGTGGCCAGATCCTGGGCCCAGCCCTCTCTCAGTGAACGCCCGCCCCAGCCTTCAGATCTTTCCGCGGCTCACAGGCAAGTTTCTGCAACCCCGGACTCCGCACTCAGACGAAACTTGTGGAGGAGAACGGCACCATTTCTCAGTCTGGAGACAGGCGCGCGGACCCGGCCTCCACCAGCAGCACAGAAGTCTGCGCTTGGACTCACTGGGCAGCGCCCTGTGGGCTGCCAGCCCAAAGCACCGTGTGGGCTGTGAGCTCCATGCCCCGCGCCCCGGCCAGGTGGCTTCTGTGTCTCCTGGGCTCCGTCCAGCAGCCGACACATAACCGGTGCCCAAACAACCGAGCATTTCGCCGCAAACTGCAGGAGTACTAAAAATTACTAGGTTTTTTAAAAAGACTTTTCGAGAGAGACAGACAGACAGACAGACAGACAGAGGAATGGGGAAGGAAGGAAGAAAATAATATTCTTGGAAATGTTGAAGGTTATGTTATTTCCTATGCCTGATGTTCAAATACTTAATTTTCACACACACACAAACACACACACACACACACACACACAGAGATGCCAGCGAAGTGACTCGCCTGTCTTAGAGAACTGGTCTGCATTTTTTAAAATTAAAAACTGGCACTTTTTAAAAGCACCCTTAGCTGCTGAGCAAGAGAGCCGGCATCCACTTGATCTCAGGTTCCTGATATACAGTATTTATTTCTCTTCCTGTTTCTCTCTTCTCTGCCAGTGTCCTTAATTTCGTTTGAAGTTCTTGTGTGAGCATGCCAAGACACCTGCAAGCCCTTTGAAAACAGGGAGCAATTAAAATAAATAAGCAAGGAGACACTTGTAAATAAGCAGACATTCAGCTTGGTATTCATGCCTAGTAATCTGAGGAATCTCGCAGAGATCTGAGGGCCTGAAGGCTTGGAGAATTGTCCCCTGGGCCATCCAGGAAAGACGGGCTCCCTGGTCTGGAGCAGGAATGGTAGCAGTGGGAGCCCTGGGTGTTGCAGCTGTCTGTTGCTGTGTAGCCAACCACCCAAAGCTCAGTGTCTCAGAGCAGCCGCATTCTGTCGTGACCTCTGCCAGCCTCCGGAAGGCTCAGCTGGGTGGCCAGGTTGGTGGCTGGCTGGAGCCGTGGGGACTGTGCAGGTGTCTCATCCTGGGCTTCCGTCTGCCTTGTGCTCACACCCTGTGGGCTGGCTTGTGCTTCCTCACACTGGGCAGGCTGGCCACTGGTGGAAGACATGTCGTATGTTAGTTCTGGGCTCCAGCACGTACGTCCCAGCAGCCACTGGGGACTCCTCAGGAGTCAGGAGTCACTGCTTCAGCCTGAGGCTGTGGATGCATCAGTCCTAAAGGCAGCCCAGGGCCCAGGAGAGGAGTTAGCCCCCATCACTAAGAATAGACGGTGTCTCAGTTACTTTTCTCTCTTTGCTGGGACAAAATTCTGGACACCCAGAATTAAGGAAGGAAAGATTTATTTAGCTCACAGTGTGTAGAGGTTTCAGTCCCTTTTTGTACAACAGTAACCAGAAACCTATCCAAGCACACTTGCTTCTGCCTTCTTTTGAGGATTTTGTGGAAATGTAACATTGCATTGTTGATATACGGTTCTGTCCATTGCACTGATGCAGGCTTATTTGGGTGGTGTTTTTCTATACGACTTTACACCATTTTCCACATCTCCCTAATCTCACCAGAAATGCAGGATTCCTCTTCTTTTTCACCCCCTCCGCTGCAGATGACATCTCCTCTATAGCTGCTTGCTGTTGGGAGATGACTACTCACAGTCCCACAGCTGCCTTGGCTGACATCATGTTTAATGTTTGCCATCACCTACTGATCACATTGCAAGACGTTGCTCATTGATCAAGATCAAATTTATTAGAAATGTGCACTTGTTTATTAGAAATATATGCCTTTTACCCCACTACTCAGGAGGCTGAGGCAGGAGGATTGCCACTAGTTTGAAGCCAGCCTGGACTACATAGTGAGTTTAAGGCCAGCCTGAACTGCAGAGTGAGTTCTGGGTCAAAAAAGAAAAAAAACGAGTACGTGTTCAGCCTACAGAACACTTGCACACTCGTGGAGCACACTGCGCACAACCCGAGGTGTACTGTATTGGACAGCACTGGGAGCGGAACTAGGAGCTTTGCACTGCACCACATCCCCACCCTGTTTTGGATTTCTAAATTAAGACATGGGGTTTCCCTAAGTTGTTAACTTGCCCACTCTGGGCTCTGATTCTTGACCTCTTGCCTCAGCCTCCCAGTGCTGGGATTACCTATATATGTCACCACGCCTGGCTCAGGCATATCTTAAAAGTGCCACACTGAGGTGCCCCAAAGTCTACCTACCTCAGCCCTACCTAGAAAGTACACAGCCACTGGTCAGCACATGTCCTGTCACGCTGCACAGGGGAGAAGTGACAAAGGGAAGCAAAGCCCTTCCACCCTGCAGAGCATGCCTGCACAGAAAGCCATGCCAGGCTGGGGCTCGCTGCCCTTGGGGACAGTGTCCCTGCTCGCCCCCTGCACTCAGGCCAGGCATGTGTCAGGCTGCTGGCTGGAATGACTGACTTGGAAGGAGCTGCCACCAATGCTGTTGCTGGCCCCACTTCGCAGGGTGCACTCAGCTTTTGCTTTTCTGGGAATAATAAGGATGCTCAGATCTAGTCAACCTCTGGCTCTGAGGCCAAGCACACAGTATGTCCTTTGTCAGTGAAAAACTTTTAAAAGGCTCTTTAAGTACAGGAGCTAAATTCAAGCCCATGTGTTTGGCTCACACAGATACACCTTTGGTTTTGAATGTGCCTTGGGGTTTTGAAGAATTTTAATGGGAAGAGTGAACGAGTGAATTTGCCTGGCATGTAAGCCATGGTGAAGACACCAAAGAGAGAGGTGAGCCCAGCTCCATCCTTGATGCCCAGCTGGGTCAGCGAGCAAGGGACTGACCTCTTTCTTGGGTTGCCAGGGGATCTGCTCTGGCTTTGGCCAGGATGGATGGGGCCACTTTTTTGGCCTCCAAGGTTCTGTGCCCCAGAAACAGTGGTACCAGCCACACTCACAGGGCCCCCTTGCTAACCTCTCATTCTGGGGAACCCTGCCTGTCCACACCTCTGAGCCCTGTGACTTCCGGACCTTGAAAGTACAGAGTGGGGACCCCAGCTTTGGCATCTCTGAATCCCTGCCAGTCCAGAGTGAAGCCCAGGAACAATGTCAGAGCTGCACCCAGGACCGCTCTGTGGGAGGGCCTCTGGCACTGCCCCTCTGCACACCAACTTCCCACTGCCCCCCCCCCCGGTCAGGGTTGGAAGTAACAAGAACACAGATGAGTGGTCCACAGAGGGTGAGCCCCCAGGAGTCCGCGGAGCACGTGGGATAGTGCCGCAGCACAGCAGCTTCTCCAGCTCACTTGTGCCCCCCTCCCACATCCCTCACCCTCACCCTCTACCTCCGTTCTGTGGACACTCAGTGTTCACACACATGAGAGCCACCCCGTCTGGCAAGTACAGTGTGAGGACCATCATGAACAGGAGCAACTCTCAGCAGATTTGACCTCTGTTTCTCGGGGACAAGCATGTCCAGCCACTGGGATCTAGGCATTGTTCAAGGCAGCCTGCAGGTAGGTACTCAAGCAGAAGTCATGCCCTTCCAGTATCCTAACCCCAGACCAGGAGCTGAAGCTCAAAGGCAGCAAGGGATTGCAGGGCTCCAAGTCAGCTGTGCTGCCCTCTCTCAGGCCAGTTTTGTAGGACTGCACTCCATCTGTCACTCTATCATTTATGGTTTCTGGCATGGGGATTTTTTTTTTCCCTGTGTTTTGGTTTTTGAAGTGGGGCTTCACTTTGGTCCAGGCTGGCCCCAAACTCCTGGGCTCAAGCCATTCTCCTGCCTCAGCCTCCCAAGCAGGAGGCCCTATATTTATGTGTATACACTGCTGAATTTTTATTTTTATGTTCAGCATACAGATTCCTGCAGGGTTACCAGGTCAAAAGCAGAGTTGGGACACAATCAGGCTTCAGGCAGTACAAACATCATGGGGCTGAGAGAGGAGGACTATGGAGGGTGGAGGAAGTGGGTGGAGTCTGGCTCCTCGGTGAAGAAGCACTGGGTAAAAGGGCAGACTCTTCGCTGTCCTTCCTCTGGCTACATTTGAAATGGAAGCAGGTGCCCTGAACCAGCTCACACTGCCCCAGCAGCCTGCACTCACTGGGTGGGCAGGCTTGGGGTCTGCAGGCCTCACCTGCTTCCCAATGCCCAGGAGCCAAAGCCTACATGACAAGCCCTGGCCCTGTCCTCCCAGCAGCTGGGCCTTTGTGCAGATCCTGCCGGTGTCCTGTGATCCGCAGAAGGCCCTGACCCCCTGCTACCCTCCCAGCCCAGGAGGCAGATGTCGAGGAACCAGGACTACCGCCTGCTGCCCAGGACCTGGGGTCACTAAAGCCACCACATCTGCTAGAGACACAGGAGGAGCTGGAGACAGTGTTTTCTCTGTTGGCTGTTCCGATTTTTTTTTAATTAATTTACTAAGTAAATGCTGCATGTGCTTATGATGCACAACATGGCATTTTGATGTATAAGTCCTTTGTTCATTGACCAAACCATGCTCCTCAACATGCTCATCACTTCAAGTGCTTGTTTTTGCCTGTAAAAACACCTCAAATCTACTCCCATAACAAGGTTAACTTATACAATGTGTTATTAGTAACTATAGTCATCTCAGATTTAAAACAAAGCTCCTGAGCTTATTTCTCCCAACTAACCCATGTTTTACAGCCAGCGTCTCCCTGCTCCCTGTGTGCTCTCCCCTCCCCCACCATAGCCACCCCCTTTGCACTGTCTGCTGAGGTGAGCTTAACCTTCTCCCCCTCCAGAAATGACTGGGACCCTGTGGTTCTTGTCTTCCTGTTCCTCTCTTTTTTCACTGCCTCCGAGTCCATCCAGGTTATTGGATGACAATATTTCTTTCTTTTCTAAGGCTGAAAAGTCCCAATTGCAAATGACACACAGCTTGTCTTCGCAGTTTATTTGAGCAACAAAGGGAACTTCGGAGGGATCCCAGGCTGAAAAGAAACACAGAAAGCTTCAGTACAACACTTCCTTTGAGAGTAGAAGTCCAGTACTTAAAGACTTGTGAAAACACTGAAATGACTTCATCAAAGAGCAGCAAAATAGGGCCTGGGAGATACCTCAGAGGTCATGAGTTCAATTCCTGGTAGCAAAAGAAGAAAAAGAACAGCAGAACCACTTCCCTCCAGTGCTCCGACAACTTTGGCCTGCACATCTGTGTGTGCCTTCACCTGCATCCACCAGGGCCTGTGCTGCAGAGCCGGCGGGCAGCTAGCTGGATATGCACCCTGCATCCTGCTGGGCGTCTCCATCCTGCGAGATGCATGTGCTTCTCCTGGACACAGGCGGGATACATGGCAGGCCAGTTCTAGCCTCCCAAATTCCATCCTCTGCTTCGGAAACAATCTTTCTTCATCTAACATGGCATCCCAACAAACACACATACACAGGCAGTGGCAGGTTTTCAAGCAGCCTGAAACATTCTAAACAGAAAGCAAAGACAGTACCCATATGCTCAGGATATCCGCAGAAATGAGGAGGTGGCAGTGTAGCTACACAAGTACACAGCATCACCCCTGCAGTAGCAGGCCACAGGCCCGTGGACCTCTGCACAACATCCTTGCTCTACACGGTTGCTGCCCTGGTAAGTGGGCATCAGGAGACCCCCACCTGGCACTGGCTGGACTGGTTCCAAGACATGGCCTCCCTGGTGTCTGACTGTGACACTGTGTTTTCCACACATGACTCAGAACCATGGCCTCTTTGCATCAAGTTGCCCACACTGTCTCCCGACAGTATGGCCCACCCCCAGCATGCCCGATGGCTCCTCAAGACCACCATGGCAGCAAGGAGCTCAAGCAGGTGGCTACACACAGTCTTTTAAAGAAGCTATTCAGGGAGCCAAGTCAAAACTCCCCAGCAGCCTTGTGCAAGCAGGGCGCACATTCAGTATCCCACAAGAACGTGTCGCAACTTGACAACATCCAGCTCTCTCGCTCCACTTGCCTGTGCCCAGGATCTAAGTTAGGTGCTCTGGGATGGCCCAGGTAATCTTTGCAACCTCTCCAGGTGACACAGAGGTGTGGGTGGAAGCAAAAACCAGAAGAGCAGGAATGTCAGCTGGGATCTGGCAGGAGAGGCAGCTCAGCTGTAATCATACAGTGAAGACTGTGGGTGGGCACCTGAGAGAGCACAGCATCCTGGAGACGTGGGTCCTCTCTCATGCTGGTCAGGACCCCACTGCCTGGTCAGTTGTGGGCTTTGTTTTCCTTGATCTGAGCAGCCTATGACCTCCATGGCCATGGTAGCCTCAGATCCATCCTTCTTCAGCTGGCCTGGGAGCACATAGGAGCCCCTGCAAGAAGCACCAGCTCCTGCTCCACACCAGGGGTGGGGCTGTGCCTGGCAGGAGTACCAAGGAGCAACAGGACTGTGTCGTACTTCAGAGCCCCCAGATGTGCTACCACCTCAGAAGCTGGCTGGGTGACTGTTCCCACGCTCTGTGCCTCCACTGCCCCAATTTTCACGCTTGGCTTTTGTATTTAACATAATTTCAGATGAAAAATGTTGCAAGAATTGTACAAAGAATTACCACCTAACCTTTGCCCAGATTTCCTAAATGCTAACACTTTACCATGTTGGCTTTCTCACTCCAACTGTCTCTCTTCAACCTCATATTGGAAATACAGTAATTGGGGCAGGGGGAATAGCATCTATACTGAATGTGTGCAAACTCAGTTTCCTGTCATGAAACCCCCTCAGAACACACTGTGCTCACTTTGCATGAGGATTACAAGTCGTCCAAACTTGACTGGATGTATGCGAGAAGACATGCATATGCTAATAATATGCAAATACCACGTCACTTTTTATAAAGAATTTTAGCACCCACAGATTGATTCTGATATTCAGTGGAGTCCTAGAGCCAACCCCCTAGGGACACTGAGGGGTGCTAGGGTGGGGCAACTTTTCTCCTAAACACTATTCCCTGAAGCATCAGAGACCATCTTCTCATGGACCACAGTGCAGTCATAAAAACCAGGATGTTGACATAGATGCCACCCTACTGTCCAACCTGCAGATGTCACTCAGGCTATGCCAGCTGCTCCGGTGGTGACCTTTACAGCATCCAGCTGTAGGTGAAAACTGGGAGAATGGAAGGGGCTCTCACTCTCCCTTTCATTGGCAAAGGAGCTGTCCCAGCTGGGCTGCTCCCAGCTGGCCTCTCTCTCTGTCCAGTGTATCTGCAGCATCTCCATCCTCCAAGACCTGGGCAGCCTGGGGAGCATAGACCATTCTGGTTGCCACTTGTGTCCTCAAATCAGATCTGTCTGTGCACTGGGGGCAGGAGCTTAGTCAGAAGCAAGGCTTTGCCTGCTGGAGCTACACTGCAAACCTGAAAATATTCCTGGCTCCTGTGAGGCACTGGGAAGCCACTGCTAGTGGGTGCTTTCCCTGCTAGGCCAAGGAGCTTTTCCAAGGAGCCTTTTCCCTGCTTTTCCAAGGAGCCTGACCTTGATCATCAAACACCAGTTAAGTGTGACCAGAGTTCTCTTCTAAATAGCCAATCTTGCCGCTCAGCATTGGCCAAGCTGGGGCCGTCAGACAGATGTCCTGGCTAGGGGACAGCCGCAGGGTGCACACGGCCTGGTCTACTGCCTTCTACAGACAGCCCCGGTCGCATCGTGCTTATGAAGTATGTTTAATTTGGCCCAGCACATAAATTAATATCTGCACAGGCTGCAGCCAACACCCCTCCCACGGGGCACCATAGGACTGCACCATTGAAATTGGGGGCACCCGTGTCCTCGCCCGGCTCTGCACCCCAGGCTGTGGCCACGATTGTTATGTAAACACAGAGTGGCGCTGGGGTGGCTAGCCCATCTGCTCCCCGGCACACTTCTTGCTGCCTTAATCATTTTCCATCCTCTGAGGTGAAAACTTGGAGAACGGAGGGGCTCTCAATCTCCTTTTCATTTGCAAACGAGCCATTTCAGCTAAGCTGGGCTCCCTATTCTTCTCCTACATTTGTGTTTGTGAAAAGACCCGTCTCAAATTTCTGGGGCAGGAGCAGCTGCTGCTGGGGCCTCCTTTCAGGGCGCCTGTCCCCCACCCNGCCCCGCCCTTCCCTCCTTTTGTCTCTGTCAAAGCCAGCCCAACCCCCTGACCCCCGGCCAACTCGGAGCCCCCTCCTTTGTCAGCTTCCCAGACTAGTTTCACCCTAAATCAAGCATTGTTTGGGCTCCTGAGGCCAGCACGTGCCCACACCCCCTAATCTTTTAATTTCACCCCAGGAGAAAGCAGCTGTTAGTGATACAGGCCCCGCACAGCTGTTGGCCGGGCCTGCTGCCGGCTCTGGAGAACAATAAGCAGAAAGAAGGGTGCTGGCCGAGCTGCAGGAATATGCGCACACCCCCACCCCCGCTTTCTCCTTCTTAGTCTTTTTCTTCTGCAACAGTTGGCAGCACGTGCTGCGTTATGCTACCCGGTGGAAAAGCCCCTCCCCAGTCACTCAGCGGGGCGGGGAAGGGGGTTGCTGTCTGCGCCCATTCACTCCAGCTCACTCTTTGATTTGCACTTGGGCTCATTTGAGAAACAGTCTTTCAGTTTCAAAGATCCCTGGCGTGTGGCTCGATCTGTTTGCTACAAAATGATAATCTGATAAATTACAGGGTGAGACCCAGATGGGCAGACAGAGGCTCCACGCTGGCTCCCTCGCACTGGCGTGTGCCCGCCTGGAGCTGCCAGCGCCAGGGGCACTGGTGTCCCTGTAGGCCAAAGGTTGCTGGTGGCATTGAGAAGGCTTAGAGATTCTTGCAGAGAGTCTGGTTTAAGGTAGGGGCTCCTGGGGCAGGCATGACCAGAAGCCCAGAGCACCCCTGAAAATACTCCAAGCTGAAGCCAACCAAGGCTAGCTCAGCACAGGAGGGGAGCTCTAACAAGGCATTTGTGGGGAGCACCTGGTCTTTTCCTGCTGAGCCTCCAAGGCGGTGAAACTTGATTTTGTTTTTCAGGGCTTTTTTCGGGGCACGTATGTGACCTACCTGCCTGCCTATTGGAGAATAGATTCAGGAGCTCAGCTGCTGCTGTGAGCTGCTGTGATCCCTACCCAGCACGGACAATACCTCCCTGGTGGCAGCACCCTGCCTTGGGGACTTGCAGCACACTGCCCAGGGAAGTTCATGCAGTGCTGACTCCTTCTGCACCCTCAGCACAGTCACAGCCCAGAGAAAGCAGCTGGCGCAATTGACAGGCTATTTCTTTGTCTTTTCAATGAGTGTCCATAGCCCCCTGTGGCTAGTGGCTACTTCCTTGGGAAGCTTTAAACTATGCAATCTTGAGAAAAAGAAAATGCAAATGCCCAGGTCCTTCTTCCAGAGCGCCTGATATAACTGTTGCAGAGAGTAGCCTAAGAGTCAGAATTTTTATGACTCCCAGAATTGTTAGGATCGGCTGTGGATTGGCAAAGTTTGGGGAACCTGCCTTAGGCCTACTGCCCTGAGTCTGGCCTTCTCTGTGCAAAGGCAGGTGCTTAGCTTTTCAATGCTTCTTGTTTCTGAACTGCAGAAGACTTTAGAAACAATCATCTGGCATGCTCGCTGAGAGCAGGCTCTGCTCAGATACCCCCACTTTGACACCTGTCCCTCCATGTCTGTCAGAGCTTTCCCTGCCCCGAGGGGCCCTGGCAGCCACAGGTTGATGTGGACTCTTTCCATCCACTTTATCTCACCTGGTGAGCAACTGGAAGATGCTGGCAGAAACCTGATGCAGTCTGGAGCATATGGCAGGCCGCACACCTGCCTGGCGCGGGCACCTGCTGTACCTCCCAAGGATGTGGGGCGGCTGGCTCCGGTGCTGCAGGCCACGAGCAAAGCGTCCGCTTGATTTGCATGCTGGACGCCTGCCACGTGCCTGGACTACAGGCGGATCTGACCCAGCGTGTCACTGCTTTGAAGATCAGCAAATCTGGAGAAAGCTGTGCCTCAGACAACAAAGCCGGCAGTCCGTCTGGGACGCGTGCTTGGGCCCTGCCAGGGGCCAGGCACAAAACAGGCCCTGCTGGAAACCACTGCCCACAGATTGTATTCCACCAGTTAGGACTGTGAAGGTCATACCACCACTGTCCAGGAAGCAGTGGCCAGGAGCCAGCTCCCCTGACCTGCGTCTAGCAACCTCCTAGAGAGACCAAAGTGACCCTGGAACACTGGACCCAAGCAGTGGTTTTATAAGAACCAAGTCTGGATATAAAAGACATAAAGAGCCACATGCTGATCACATGAGAAGATTTCTCCTCCTGATGCTGGTAACTGCAAGCCACCTTTGCGCCTTCACACCCCGTGCAATAATTTCCGACCCTCTGCTCCTCTTTCCTGCCCCATTAGATGAGAAAAGCAAGTGTGCAGAGCCAATCGGCCTAGATTCTCGGTCCTAAAGATTGTGGCCCTTTCCTTGGAAAGACTTACAAATTGGTCCAGCTAGACAGGCCTTGTCTCCCCCACCCTCAGGGGTGACAGTGTAAACACAATGAATGAGTGAGTGGCTTGTCCCAGCAGCAGCAGCGGCAGCCTCCAGCCCACTCTGGGCCATCTGTCCAAACACAGGGACAGTCATGCCCTCCACAGAGGCAAGGCTTGAAAGGGCAGAGAAAACAGCCCTGTGGCAACCCAGCCAGAGAGCCCAGGGAGGGACACCCAATAAAATATTGTGACACATTGAGGCCCTACTGACGGCTGCAGCTGAGGGTGGTGGCTGCTGCACCGCTGAGCCAGGCCTGCATTCCTGTCCTGCCCCAGGGCCGGGATTATGAGGAGGAGGCAGTAATCCCACAGTTGGAGCAGGCTGAGGCTTTCCTCTAGAGGCAGCAGGCTGGTGAAGGTAACAGGCAGGCACGTTTTGAGGACATTAGTGGAGAACAATGGGGAGCTGAAAGGGGAAACCCAGTGAATAGAAGAAGGAAGGTCGCTGTGCCAGGAGCAGCGGGTTAGCTCATTACCCCAGATGGCAGATGGAGGGTGGCCTGGTTGCTGGGCAGAATTCAGGAGGCAGGGCAGGGGAGGCAGGAGCTGGTGGCCCCCAGCTCCTCCCAGCAGCTCTGCTCTGACCCCTAATCACTTCCAGCGACCAGCTTACTAGGACACTTGACCAAGAGGTCAGGGAGATGGGTGATCTCTGCACTCGAGGGTACAAGCCACCAGTGTGAACCCAGCAGCCTTCACCACGTGGTACGTCTTCCCTCAGCTGAGGCTGCCCCCAGCTCAGTGCAGCCAGGCTCCCCCCATGAGCACGCTCACCCGCCCTCGAGGGCCCAGGGGTCTCATCATTCGGGCCCCATCACTGCTTCTACCCGGGCAGTTCAGGACTCTGCTACAGTGTTGAACATGGACAACCAGGTTGAGTCTGCAGAGGGGCCACAGAGAAAGCTGGCCAAGGAGTTTGGACATGAGGGAGCCTGCACACTGGAAAATGTGCCCTGGGGAGTCGTGCACACCGAGGGACGTGCACGGGAAGGGGCTGCACACTGAGGAACATGTGGACGCTGAGGGACGAGCACGCCAACAGGATGAGCACGCTGGAGGTGTCATGCTAGGGGTGGGCATCTGGAAAGATGTGCGCATGGAGGAGCTGCACACAGAGGGAGGTGCTCCCCAAGAGATGTTCGTGCTCGGGGCCGTGCACCCAGGGCAGGTGTACACAGGCATGTGCTGGCAAGGCAAGGGGTGTGTGTACAGAGGGGCTGCGCACATAGGGACTTGGGCCCTAGAGGCCATGCACACAGGCAAATGGGGCTGCCCAGGGGATACACTGGGCATACTAGCTGGCCACATCACTTCCACTCCCCATGTCACCCACAGAACTATGGCGTCGCACCAATGGACCTTGGATTGCGCTGTCTGGAACAGCACACCTACACCTTTCATATGTGGAAAAGCTGCGCTCACATCTAGGGTGCCACAAGACCCAAACCAGAAGGCTGGGAAACCCAACCTTTGTGTCACTCCTACCTCAGAAATCCCTATTTCATCTTTCTCGTGCCCCACCGCTAGATGGTCCCATTGATATCCAGTGCTTTTTAGAATCACAGCACCTCTATTTACAGTTCTATCTCTGATCTGCTGTAGCCTTTTCTGCCAAAGGTCAGCTTCAGTGCGGAAGCCCACACCGAATGCGTGTTTTCCCCTTCCACTTCAGGGGCGGCAGCGCTTGGGCTGCAGCTGACTTAGCATCAGTGCCTTCCCAAGGCAGGAAAAACAGTATTTCAAGAAATTATCTCTGAAAAAAAAAACCATTTTGGGAAAAGTTCTAACTTGAATTCAACTGACTGTTTCACAACCGTTCCCGCAGAAAAACCTCAGGGCCCAGGCGCACGCTGAGGCTGCCGTCTAGGATGCTGCAGCATCGACACTGTTCGGCTCGTTGTCACGTGTAGCAATGAGTTCGTAGGTGCGAGGGCAGAAATGCAACTCAGGGAACAGCCTGGTCTGGTCCTTTAATGTCCTTGTCTCTCCAGCAAGACAACAGACACCAACAGCAGAGCGGGCAGAGCATTATGGTAACTCCAGAGCCACAGCAGGCGGCTCCGGGCACCACGTGAGCTCTGCCCACGTTGAACAACCTTCAAATTCCACCAAAAATATTTTTTCTCTAGAATTCCCCTTCCAAGCACCAAGAAATAACATAGTGAAAACTATTTCAAGAAACACTGACTAAAACATCTTTTTGTTTTTAAAAAATGATGATTCACAGCTTTCCGATTTAGAGGAATTCTCTCTGTGTGTTTGTTTGCGAAGGCTGCTATAAAAAAGCATGGCAGTCCAGGTAGCTGCAACAACAGACATTTATTCTGGAGGCTAGAAGTTGAGATGATGCTTTTGGCAGGGTTGGGGCCTTCTGTGGCTGTGGAAGAGAATCTATCCCAGGCTCCTCCCAGCCTCCAGTCACTTGCTGGTCATCTCCGGTGCGATCTGCCTCATCTTCACATGCCTTTCTCCCTATGAACCTGTTTCTGTCCACACTTCCCTTCTCATGAGGACGTGGGATCAGTCCTTATGAGAGCCTGCCATAATGCTGTCATTATAAATTGATTAGGTTAGTGAAGACTTCAAATAAATGCTTGAGAAGTTATCATCACTATCACCGTCACCATCACCACCACCATCACTATCACCATCGCCACAACTACTGTCACCATTATCACCACAATTGGTCCACCACCACCACCCTCACCGTAACCATGACTACCACTATGACCACCATCACTACCATCACTATTATTGCCAGCATTTTCACCATCATTTCCATCACTACTACCAAAGTATCATCAGACCGACTCTTCACATAGGCACTTCTGCAGTCCCAGGAGCCTGGACACATGCTGGGTATTTCCTAGAAGACAGCACTGTGAAGGGACCGAGGTACATGCCCTCAACAGGTACACATCTCATGATCAGAGAAAAGCAAGTCACAGACTTGGTGCCATGTGACTTTGCTATAAAAGCTCAAGGCAAAGTGTAGTAATCCATTGCTTGGCAACTAATGCATTTAAAGTAAAACTTTAAACTAGATAGGGTAACCGTGAACACAGAATTCAGGCCAGGGGTTATTGCAGGAAAAGTGGGAAAAGTGAGAATGGCGTAGGAATAGTCAGCACCCTGGGTAGCATTCTAAGCAGTCTGTGCCAAAATATCAGTTTGCCACGTTTGTTTCAATTCACTGCAAGCTGACTCTAGGGCCCTGTCTTTCACTGGGGAGGATAGGAAACTTAATTTCAAACCCTACCAGAGCTTTGATCAGCTCCAGATCTGGACAGCCCCTCTACTCAGGATCACAGATGTCCTGCAACCCCTTCTCCCCACAACACTCAGGAGCAGAATCTGTGGCCTCTCATGGAGTCCTTGGTGTCGTAACATAAAGGGCCTTCCTCTCTGGTCACCCCAGCTTCCTGGACCCTGCGGTGGAGGGCAAGATGGCCTCTTGCCTGCCCCTAAAGATGTCACATTCCTGAGCACAGGAATCAGGATGAGTCCGGGCCCCAGCATGCTGCTGTAACTAGGGAATATTCTGGGAGCTTCAGAGCCAAGGCCCAATGTGATCTGGGACAACCTCTCCCTGCCCCTCCCCCACCAGTGTGGTCTAAGCCTGGGCAGGCAAATGCTAAGGCTGTGTGTCACGTCTGACCTATGCCCTGTCATTACTCACTGTGTACAGCTCCCCATGCCTGTCCCTCCAGATTGCCAACACCTACCTTTTGTTCTCCACCCCTGAGGGAAAAAAAGTGCTTCTCTCATCCCTACCCCCTGAGGTCCCTCCCACCCCAACCTGCACTGAGTACCTCCCTCATCTTCCCTGTGCTGACTATGAGCATTTAAGATGAGGGGAAAGTGGCAGGTGCCTGCAGCCTAGGGGATGAACGTCCCTCATCTTCCTGTCCTCTTTCCAGCCTCACCCCAGGGCACAGGGTCCACCTGCCACAAACCCACACATGGGGCAGCTGGACACTCAAGAAAGGCCAGGAAGAGATTTATTCTTTGATCTCAGTGCGATCCTGTGCATAGAATATGTGCTGTACACACATATGCACACATGCATACATGTGTACACACATACTACACATGAACATACACAAAGCCCACAAATAAATAAATAGAAACAATGTACCCGCAAGGTCCTAGATCTGACTTATTTGTCTAATCGTGTCATCTGGGTCTGTTTACTTTGCAGTTCTGCAATTTCTAAGCAGCCATTCTAAATCCCAGAAGCTCTGCATACAGAACATTGTTTCATAACACATTTGGAGGTCAAGTTCCACCTGAATGCAAGCATGGCCTTATTTACAAGAATTAATTTCACTACAAAACATTAACAATTTCTTCCCATACTTGCTGGGTGATGTAGAGTGCGCTGTCCCTGCCTGGCCCCAAACACTGCCAGATCCCATCGATTGGGTTCCAGGGTTATACGGGAGGGGCAGCCCACAAGCCCAGGATGCAAGCACCACACCACTGCCAGGCAGCGCTTCCCCACTGCCCAGACTCCACGCGGCCATGCTGGTCACAGGGAGCAATGCGAGGGGCACAGCCCCCAAAGCCACACTGGAGACATGCCCTCCCACCTCTTTCAAGCAAGAGCAAAACTATCCACAGCTAAGAAGCTATCCAGAAACATGACGAGGGCCTCCAAACATCTCTCAGTGCCGGGCCCAGTTCTAGCAAGTCCCACTGACTCGCTGAATACTGCAAATGTCTGTTGGGAATGAGTCTTGGTTACTTTTCTCTCATTCCTGGGACAAAATACCTGACACCCCAAGTTGAGGAAGGAAAGGTTTATTTAGCTCACAGTTTGTGGAGATTTCAGTTTATAATCGCTGGTACCAAGGTGGGGGGTGGGCATGGCTGAGGGCAATAGGTCAATGCAGCAGAAGACATCAAAAGCAAGAAGAGCAAAAAGGACTGAAGCAAGTCTGTCTTTCTCCCCCACATTCTAAGCAGGGGACCCCTCCTAGGGCAGCGGCAGCACCCACACCATCTCTGTGCTTTCCTCCTGCTCAGGATGAGGATGCTTACAAAGCAGGGCCACTGGTCCCTCTCTGAGGCACTTTGATAAACTTCTCAAGTTGACACAATGTATGAATCAAATCACTATAATCCACCCCTCATTAGCTTAGTCAGATATTTCCTTTAAACAGATTTAATTAATAGATTTATTCCATTTAACAGATTTTAATTCAGATGCAAAGACATGCTTGTTCTTATTATTTCACAACTTAAACATTATAACACCGGCTTACCAATCCTTAAGAACCAGTATTAAGTTTATCAACATTATATTGCCTTAGAACCATCACATTCCATCTCTTGCTCCCCCAAAGACTCATGCACATCCCTTTATGCAAAAGGGACATAGTCCATCTGCAAGACGTGTCAAAGGCCTACATTTCAGCAATGTTGAGAAGTCCAAGTCCCAAGTCTCCTCTGAGCTGTAAAGCAAGTTCTTAACTGCAAGCCCCTGTACAAATGAAAAGTTAAATCCTTCCAACATCCAATGGCCAAAGATAAACAGTTCCATTCCAAAAGTCAAAAACAAGAGAATACAAATGTTTGGGACCAAAACAAATCCAAAATATAGCAGACATCAAGGCCTGCATTCCCACAAGCAGTATTGGAGGCAATCTGTGGCACATTAGAAACTCCAAAGGGCTTGGCTAGCTCCATCTCTATGGCACTCCCAAGGGTCGTAGCTCCCATGGTTTCTCTCTTGGATCTACTTTGGTCTTTCCTTGCAGCTTTCCTTAGATGATCCGCACTTCTGGCTTTTCCCAATGTCTGGGGTCTCTGCTGCACCTTTGGTTTCATCCTCTCAGCTTCACACCCTTCCCTCTTAGAGGTACACTGCCTGGCTTCCCAGGTCTTCTGAAGTTGAGGTGAAAGCTGCTTTAACTCCGTAACTCTTATGTTTTTTGAGCACTTAAAGCCAGTGGATGATGCCAAAGTCTGCTGGCAGCTGGGGCAATTGCCAGGCTTTCTTCTCTCTCAGCTGTTGGAGTTGAGTGCCTGGATTGCTGGACACTCTGAATCCAATTCTGAGAAACAAGGTTTTGATTCTGCCACTATTATGGAACATGGTGCTCTGCAACTTTCTCCTCAAAGCAAAGTCTTTCACCTTTGCAGCTTTGAGGCTGCAAAATGTGGAGATTTCATGCTTCTTCTAATGCCTTTGGCCATGTCCTATATTCTGTTCCCTCTCATCAATCCACATCTCCTCAGCTCTATCTTCATAACAACAGCTTTACTGGAGCTTCCTTTCTGGTCAAACTCACAATGTTTTAAGTCATCCTGCTGTACTCTGTGCCCTTGATTCTCAACATAAATCTAACGATAGCCATGCCACTGCCTGAACATGTAACTGTCCTGGAATTTCTTCTGCCAGATTAATTTGTTCACTGTCCTTAATCTCAGTCTCAGACAAAGTCTCTGGACAGGATCAAAATGCAGGCAAACTTTCAGCCAAGTCATAATACACAATATCTGGAGTCCAACAGCCAATGCAGTCCTTCTTCCCAGAAGAAACCTCTTGAACCTGGTCTTTACCAGAAGGATTACTGTCAGTCTTCTGAGCTCTGACTGGAACCTTCCACACAGAACAGCCTAAGACATTCCAGAGCTTCCCTCTCAGGCCATATCTCCAAACCTTTCCAGATTCTCACCACAAGCCATTCCCAAAGGCTCTTCAAGCACACGGTCAGGTACAGTCATAGCAACAACCCCAATTCTCTGGTACTAAATTCTGTTTGGGTTAATTTTCTCTCATTGATGAGATCAAATACCCAACAACCAAAATTAAAAATGGAAAGGTTTATTTATCTCACAGTTTGTGGATACTTCAGTCCATAATCAGCTGGCTCCGGGCAGGGTGACATGGCACAGAGGCAATTGTTCATGGTGGTAGAAGATAGCAAAAGCAACAAGAGCAAAAGGGAGAGAAGCAAACCTCTCTTTCTCTCTCCATTGTAAGCAGGCCATCCTACCCACCCAAGGTGGGTATAGCATTCACAGAATCTCCATGCCCTCTTCTTTCATGGGATAAGGATATTTACAAAATGTTTACCCTGGTACCCTACTGAGTCACGTTGTTAAACTTCTGAACTTCTTGAGTTGATACAATGTATCAACTGTCCATGGAACTCTAGCAGTGAGCCACCATGTGCATTCATGTGGGGGAGCCCAAAGTAAACCAGAACATGAACATGGCACCATGGTGAGTCTGCTGTCCTCCAGACTGGTCACTCAGCCCACAAGAACATACACACACACAAGGCCTCTTATCCAATAGAGGAGTCCAAGACGGGTTGTACTGCACTGACTTCCAGGATTTCATCCTCAATGGTTTGGCATCTTTCTTCCAGAGTTGCTCTTCAAGGTCATTCTCGAGTTAGCAAAGAAACCCAGCTCCTCCATTCTCACCATAAGGAACCTGAAGCAGCAGCTGCAGTCCAACACTTGCTCATCTCACTACATGTCAAATCCTTGGCCTCCCTGAAGAAGGACCTCCAGACCCAGCCCAGACACCAGTGGAAATCCCACTGCCAAGGGCACCTCTGCAGGGAGGGAAAAAGTCATCCTGCTGGGTGGAGGGGGTCGGTACTTCTGGTAAATGCAGAAGTTCTATCGACCTGTAATGGGGAAAGTCAGAGATAAACCCTTTTGCTATTTGATGAGTTCATTGTGGAGTGCTACACCTGTTTTGCAGGGACAGGATCCAGGGCACATGAGAGGGGCTCTGGGTATCCTTCATGTTTTCCTTCCACAACACAGAAAGCCACAGGACTAAGGATCCTGGAGTCCACAGGCCTTTCAGCTCCCTACAGGGCAGAGCCAGCCCTCCTGGCCCATTTCCTCACGGGTCACTTTATCACCTATGTCAACACACACTTTCTAACAGTACTGAAGAGTCTCAAAAGCAAATGTTCAGCTACCTCCTCCAGGAACTTGTCACAAACGAGGGTCTGAGGGGAGTGGATTCATCAGCCAGGGCTTGATAGAAATGTTGAACATAGAATTCTGATGGTGGGAAGGGTGACAGGGCCAGAACTCTCTCAGCCAGTGGAAGGGCTGAGCACTTGAAGAGAAGGACAAGCAGAACACTGGTGGGCCTGATGTAGACAGCCTTTTCAAAGGTGCAGAGTGCCAGAAGCTCTGGTGAAAGGCTGGGCTGCAGTTCTGTTTTCACCAGCAACTTGTGTATGAATAATTGGATCCAACAGCCTTTTTCAGTGATAAACATTTTAACACTCACTTTACTATCTTGAAATTAAATTGTTGGATAATATTTTATACTTACAATGGCATGAGAGTGAGATGATAGAGGGATTTATAGACAGAACGGAGATAATCATAGATGAGACAGATAGTAGATGGATAGATAGATAGATAGATAGATAGATAGATAGATAGACGTGTGTAATGCCTTAATGCTAATATAAAAGAAAAATAATTTACCAATACATCTACTTCAATAGTGTTGAGATACAACCACCCTAGATGAGAAATGAAGTCCTCAGGTACTTGGATTAAGGCAGGATTCCTGAAGATGTCTCCTAACAATGTGGGTCTCTCCAATGACTCAAAGATCCTGGGGAGTGTTTGCCTATGCTGGGGCTTTCCAAAGTTATGGAAACTTGGCAATGCTCAGAACAAAACAGTCTGGACCCTCCCTTCACAGACATCATAGCTGCACGTCTGGGGAGCTCAGTATCTAGTGCAGCCACATGAGCACCACAGAGTGCTGACAGATCACAGAGCAGGAACAGAGCAGACTTTCAAAGGCAGACCTTCCAGCCAAGGAGCAGCTGAAGGGACGATGTCAGCCACAATGCCACTGGCTTGTACGAGCCTCTGTTCCTTGGAGAACCTTAAGCACCCTTAGCCTTGCCACAGCAGGCCAACAGTCTCCACAGCAATTGTTTCTACCCAAACCTAGTACTACAAAGTCCTTGAATGTCACTGTCTGGTCCATACTGCTGTGAAGGCTAACTACAAGGCAGGAACACACCCAGCAATGAAGGAGACTGGGCCCTGGCAACCATCTGCACTCACACATTTTGCTGAGACTCCATCCTCAGAGACATTGAAGCCCTTGGAATAGAGCTTCCCTTGGTCCTTCACAGTCTTCTTTGTCATACCTGGACCAGTGATGCCAGGCCTGAGCAGAAGCACCAAGCCCAGGCCATGTGCAAAAGAAGGTGGGGTCCCCAAGGGCAGCTGATGCGCCTTTGCTTCACATGTGCCAGCCTCCCACAGCCAGCTCCTGTGCATTGGGAAGTCACTTGGCTCTTGCCCAAGGACCTAGCAATAGCTTCTCATGTTAGATCTCCTCCTATATTAGGTTCTAAAGGATCTGGACCAGGAAGCCCCGGCCCCTGCTCCCTGAGCTCGCCATTACCCATGGGTCATTGCCCATGGTCCTCCTGCCTTGGTCCAGAACCAAGTGCCAGGCAGGCAGCAGACAGGAGCCTTCAAACTATGTCTGCAAGCAGGATGAGCCTGGTTTCTATCCTACTTTTGCCATTCCCTGGAATTAAATAGAATTAATAAGACAACACTGTTTTGAACTGAACTGTAGCACTGGGCCCCAGAAGACCAGACCAGACTAGAATAGTTACTCATGCAAGTTACTATTTACTCAGACTGAGGTTTGAAATGGGCCAGTTTAAAAAAAAAAGACAGCCCAGAAGATTCACAGCAATGACTCAGAGTGGGTCGAGTCTATCAGACCTGGCACAGCAAAGAAGTCCCTCCTGCTTTACCCTACAAGGAAAGTAACCTTGGAGTGGCCAACTGTCTTTTTGTTTTTCTTTTTTTTTTCCCTTCCTTTGCCCTTTTCAGTCTATAAAGTCAGCTTCCTCCGATGAGCTTATTGGAACACTCCTACTCAGTAGAATGAGTTATTTCCCAACTGGATGATCTCAAATAAAAGCCAATTGCAATTTTAAATATGTCGTGGCTGCATCTTTCGATCCTAGTCATGAGGGTAAGGTGAATCTCCTTGCTTCTGCAAGACATGTGGCTCCCCATGTAAGGGAAGGCTGAGCGCACTGCTCAGCTAGCGCACCACTGTGGAAGGCCGGGCCGAGAGGCTGGCGCATCCAGTGCACAGGGAGCATTCCGCAAGGGAGCCAAGGTCACCTCTGTGGCACAGGTAACGCCGAGCAGAGCCAGGTGGAGAAGCACAGGTCCAACAAGCGGCAGCTGGATAGCTGAGGTCAGACAAAAGCCAGGTGGGCCCCAGCTCCTGCTTACTTGGCCTGGGGCTTCACAGTCCCTCCCTGTCCCATAGCCTGCACCTGGACCTGACAGATAAGAAGCTACCTCATTCAGCTTTCTGTTATTATTACAAAGTACCTGACAGTGGATAATTTATGCAGAAGAAGTTCACTTCAGTCACAGCTGTGGAGGCTGGGAACTTCAATAGCATGGCATCAGCATCTGGTGAGGGCTTTCTTGCGGAGTCAGAACGTGGTGGGAGGCATTGCATGGTGAGACAGAGCAAGTGTGCTAGCTCAGACCCCGGCCTCTCTCACAAGGACTTCGACAGCACCGTGCGGCTCCCACCCTCACCGCTTCAGCTGACCCTAATTACTTCCCAAAGACCCCACCATCAAAGGCCATTGAAGCAGGAACTTGGGCATTAGGTTTCCAATCCAGGAACTTTTAAGGGACACATTTAACCCAAATCAGCCTTCCTAGCGTGGACCCAGGAGAAGTCAACTTTGTGGCTCAGGAAATAGGGCAAAGGTCAAGTCTTCTCATCTTCATCTTGACCTCTGTTCAGCAGGCGGGGTGAATCTCGATCATCTGCTCTTCCCTGAGAAAGAGGACCTGACTTCTCGGGGGTCTGAGCAGCTCCACCGGACTTTTCTTCTTCCTCTCCTATCCACCTCACTCTGGGTATCTTCGTTCTAAAGATATCCCTGTCCTGTCAGAGATAGACCAACCCATATTTGTAGAGACAGTAGGCAAAGCCCTGGGACCGATGTTTCTGTAGCTGTGAGCACACCATATCTTAGAGAGGCAGGACTTAAAAGCAGCATTTGCTGACATGTGTAACATTGTTCAAATGACTGCCCTACAAAGATCTGGTTGCAAACAGACATATCGCATTCTGAATTGTATCTGTGTCTCTATGAAACATAAAACAAACTAATGAACCAGAGGGACCCCCTATTTATCACTCGTTTAGTGTTTAAAACAGAAACTAAACTTCTGTAACATCTTTAGATGCACCTTTAAATTTTTTAGAGGAGTAAATAAGAGCTGACTATAGAAGTTACTTTGGAAATAGTCTCCGGTACGGTGGCAGAAGTGCTTGCTCAGAACTTCTTAGCTACTTAGCTGAATCCAGTGGCTGCTGATAGAAATCCTTAACAATAAGCAAACTCACTCTCTTTGTTGGGATGGGTACTCTCAGCTTTCGAATGAATTTGACACTGCAGACCCACCCTCTCTGAGCAAGTGACAGGATAACGGAGAGGTGCCAGATGACGGCTGCACCCCTAGGCTGGGAGACAGCACAAGCAGCCACAGCCACTGGTGCAGGTCACTCTAGTACACCTGAGGCAACAAAGGGGCTTTCCTAGACCTCTGCAGCAGGTGGGGGCCAGCAGGGCCTTCCTGGGCCAGTGCAGGCTGCCCTCTGAGCTGAGAGTAACCAAACAGGTTCTCCAGGTGACAGGAGCTAAGAGTGCAGGACAGGAACATTGTGTTCCGGGCAGTGTCCCGGAGGTTTCTGTGCACGGTCCAGGTTCAACATGTGGGTGGCATATCCTTCATGTGCCCCCAACCATGTCCTGGCACATGGCCAGGGGAAGAAGGAAGAAGAAACCCCATCTCCAGCAGCATTAAACTGGGCCTACATTTTGAAGCAAGAGAAGAAAAGCTCAAAGAAAGGCCAAGTGCTTTGCCCTCTGTCCTCCATAGCAACAGAGACTTGGGCCTCCACCTGGACAGAGTAGGCACCATGGTGTGCCCAGGGGAGTCCCAGTCTCTAGAGAGAGGATTTCCTTGCCTTGTTCTTTGCTTAGCTACCTAAGACAAATCTGGGAAGGAGTGTTTAGTGCAGGTCCACAAGCCCTGGACCACCATGAACTTCTTCAGCGCGTTCCCAGGAACCTGAGCATAAAGAAATTGCCCGGCAGTGCTGATCCTGTGCTCCCAACCCGGATTCTCCTCTCCCTGGTGTGTTGGGTCAAATCTGAGGCATCTTGAACCATTATGACTAAGTAGTTGTAATTCACCCTGTCACACCATTGAAACCTAACTGAGTTCTAGAGCAAGAGAGGAGACAGTAAGCTTTCCATGGCTTCCTGGTGGAAAGGCGCAGCTCCTCCTCCTGAGGCAGAGCTGTCCGGGTAGTTTGCCCCTCCAGGGCTGGCCCCTTGCCTCCTTTCAGTTCCGAGTCTGGCCAGCGGTGCTTTCCCCTGGTGAGCCACTCACACTAGGCAACTTGGCTCAGCTCCAGGCTCATCTCTGCATTTGGGAATCCGAAATCAGTCGAATGTATCTCTCACCTGGTGGCCAGCTCTGGAGGAAAGATCCTGGTCTTCCTCTGAAACCCAGCTCCGCACCTGTGATGCATGGTGGGACAGAGTGCGTGCAGCAGGAGCAGCTTGTCCTCACACAGCTTGCTGTCCCTTGGAGTGGTGGCAGGGGAGGGTGGGGGCCTACAGCCCACACTCCAGCTCCCTCCTGCAAAGTGCTGCCCTAAAAACTGTTTTCATGACTCTTTTTTTGTAATAAGGAAGGCAAGCGCTAACAGTGGTAGCCTCCGAGGAGAGAATGCCATTCCAATGAGAGGGAAGGGCCAGAGATGGAAAATGCTTTGCCGGAGGCCACATAGCTGAGAGACTATTCAGGCTCCAGGCTGAGCAAGGAGTGTTGGAACTTGAGGACCCTGGAATTCGGGGGAAATGCTCTTGTCCTGGGGATCACCATGCACACCTGTGATGTCTGAGTACCACAAATCCCTGTACTCCCCAGGACCCACAGATGGAGCATGGGTGGACATGTACCAGGGCTGGCTTAGCAAACCTGAGGCTGCTGCTCAGTGCTGGAGAGCCCTCATAGGGGCTTCTGCTAAGGCAGGAAAACCAAGGAGGGGCAATAACAAGACCCCAAAGAATTTCCTGGGTGCTTCCATAGCCCAGTGAAGCACCCAGAGGGAAACTTGCAGAGACTGCTTATGACCAGGACAAGGAAGTACAGGAGCGAGGTCCCCCATTCTGGGCGTACCTGGGTTCATCAGGAGGACCTTTCAGCTGGCCTTGTGCTGCTCCAGAGTTCTGTGCAGGTCTTGTCTCTCTTCTCAAAGCCTCCACTCAGGACCTAAGGTTCCAATCCAAGGCAGTTCTGATGGTCATGTTTGGACATAGATTTAGTCTTAAGGCCAAGCACGATCCTCCGCAGGCTTTGGGAGGGACAGGCCTTGAGGCAGGATGGGCAAGGTCACTGCTTGGGGCAGCTAAAGAAACAAGTGGGAACAGGGTCAAAAAGCAGCTTTGGGGGCCGGGGAGATAGCTCAGTGGAATAAACACTTCCTTGGCAAGCGCAAGGGTCTGAGTTCAATCCTTGGTTCGGCAAAGAGAAAGAAAGAAAGAATGAATGAAAGAAAGAAAGAAAGAAAGAAAGAAAGAAAGAAAGAAAGA
>NDGN011517581.1:673-13835 GCA_002564285.1 Tympanoctomys barrerae | reverse complement strand
GACAGAGAGACAGACAGAGACAGAGACAGAGACAGAGACAGAGACAGAGACAGAGACAGAAGAGAGTTCTGTTCACAGAAAAATATATCCAGCATTGCTTTCTAATTGGAAATTAAGTGCCCTGGGAGATGATGAATTTCAAAGAAGAGCAAGAAAGATAAACATAGGAAGTTTTTAATTGTGACACTATCCTGAGATGGGTTATCAACTTACGTCTTTAACTTACAAAATATTTTAAAATATTTATTTGTTTAGGATTTTTGAGGCAGAGTCTCATTATTTATCCCAGGCCGGCTATAGATTTGTGATGATCCTCCTCTTTTTGCATCCCAAGTGCTGGGATTATAGGTATGTACCACCACACCTGGTAAAGAATTTTTACTTTTTCAAGAAACTACCTCATACTATCATTGTAACATTATTGTTACTAGAACATAAAGCACATACAGGGCACACACTAATAACTGTCCCAATCACCAGCAAGTGTATTACACAGACCAAAAAACTGAAGTACAAAGGTTATAATTACATTATCATAATCAAAAAGATCATAATAATGATCAAGATAATTTACTAATTATACATCAATATTTCTTCTCATCAAAATGTAAGACTGACCCAGAAAAAAGCTAAATAATACACTAATTATTCAGTTTTTCAAACCAAGATCAATGCACACAGAAATACCATTTTAAAAAATTTGTCAGTTCCTTTCAAAGTTATATAGACTCCGCTCAAAGAAAAACAATCATTTCATTCCATGCTTGGAAATGAAAGCTAGTTTAGTCAATAATAATGAAAGTACTAAAAAAAAAAAGAATTTTTACTTTTTCAGTGCTTAATCTCTTTCATGGGATGCTGCTCCAAATAGTTGTTTGGCAGTAGCAGCAATTTGGGGTGTGAGGCACTTCATGTGAAAAATAAAAAATCTATGGTTAAGGAAATGATGAAATTATCACTGATAATTAATATTTTTGCACTTACTATGCCAGGTAACGATGTTCATTTCTTCCTTGGATCCATCAGATACAGTAAACTCTACCATTTTTATAATAGGAGAAATTGGATGCAGAACAGTTACGTGTCCAGTGTATTACTGCAATGTGTCCTGATAAGATTAGGATGGATATAACTAAAATCATACACTATATGCCACTTAAGAACAGAGATGCATTCTGAGAAATGTGTCATTATGCAATCTGGTTATTGTGTGAACGGCGAACCACTTGACATGGCCTCTTGATGCAATCAATAGCTATCATGAACACAAGATGTAGGAGGCCACAGCTGGCATCACACAGCATACTCTTTTATTTATGCATTTGGTGGAGGGTCACACTATACAGCTAGGACTCATAGTGATCCTCCTGTTTCAGCCTTCCCAGTGCTAGGGTTACAGGTATGTTCCACCACATCTGGTCTCAGTGGCTGGCTCAGTGTGCCCAGGGCTGGGCTAGTACAGCATGTGGTGTTGGGGATCAAACCCCAGTCCCTGTGCTTGCCTGAGCAGGTGCTTAGTCCACTGAGCTATCTCACTGGCCCTAGCATACTCTCTTATAGTAAATGTTTTTTTCTAAATAGAAAGAGTATACTAAAATAATGTTAAAAATATAGTATAGTAAATACATAAGCCAGTAATATAGTCACTTAGTCTCATTATCGAGTATTATGTACTATACATAATTATACACATTCTACTTTAATATGCTTATCAGCACACTATGTTTGCTTACACCAGCACCACCATAAACAAATAGTGTACCATGCTACACCACACCTCAACACTAAGCAATAGGAATTTTTAGCTCATTGCATATGATGTCTGTCCTTGTCCAAATTTTTGTTATGTGACACTCTCTATGCCACATTTATCATTGTATAATTGATTGTATTTCATCCTGTATCTTTGTCTTGTGTTACAATCTCTTTTTGAATTGCTAGATTTTAAAGCATCTTAAACTCAACATGACTAAGCAAACTGTTTTGCTTTTTCTTTTCTTGCCCTTGCTTCCTGAGCTAGGATTTTTGTAGGATCCTCCATTCTTTTTCCTGCCACCCACATTTAATAGTATCAGACTCTACACCCAAATTTCTCTCTAACACACTCCTTCTTTACTGTACTCTATTGGATATAAGCCAAACCTGTTTTGAGTCTTGTATGGAGATTCTTCCACTGCCCAAATCTGTCAAGCTCCATACTGCCCATAGGCCAGTAGTTCTTCATCGGGACTGCACATTAGAAATCAACTGGGAAGCTAAAAACCCTCAATCTTCAGGCCACATTTCAAGTTTATAAAATCAAACTCCTCGGGCTTAGGTCAAAGAGGCATGGCATCTTTAAAACACTTACTTTATCCCCAAGTCCCTATCAACACTGAGAAATCAAAAGTAACATTCACTGCATTACACTAAGATCAGACAGTGTGTCTTGATTAGTTTTTTATCAAATAGTTGCCCCTAAGATGCCTCAAATTTGGAGAACTAGAAGTTGACAGTAATCCTTGTTATGTGTATTTCTGGATATCCCCTCAATGACTCATGTACTCATAGGTGGGTCTTTTAAGAGGTGATTGGATCATAGGAGCATAATACTCATTAGTGGACTAATCCACCGATGAGCTCACGGTTAAATATGATGTTGGAAGTTGAAAGGTGGTCAGAGAAAATGCATCACTAGAAGGATGGCCAGGAAGGGTTTGTCTTTTCCTTACTCTTTAACTCCCACTCTGTCTCCCACTGCATTCCATCAACCATTTCTCTTCTCTCATGTCCATTTGCTATGAGGCCCTGGAGCCACATGTCTCTGGATTGAAACTTGTCTATCAACTGGGAGCCAAAATGAACTTTACTTGCTTAGACTTGTGGATGTTGGGTATTGTGTCTCAATGACAAGAAAGTAAATAAGATAATCCTCGTGTTGCCTTGCTACTCAAAGGGCAGATTGTGGAGCCTCAGGAGCAATCTTACCTAGGAAGTTGTTAGAAACAAACAATCCCTAGCTCCAACTCGAAGCCCCCAGGTAAATTTCACTCATGTTAACATTTGGTATACCTTTCTCTAGCCAAGATTCTAGGGCCCCTATAAGAATTAAAAGTAAGACAAATATATTTCAACTGTAAAAAGTAAATTCTCTCATATTCAAAATAAGTAGACAAAGCCTTGTCTCATTGTCACACCTTTTCTTCATGTCAAGGGTGAACACCGCTCACATGATGGCAGATTACATAAGTGCTGACACATTCGGGAAAGACATGATGTTGAGTGGTGTGTTGGGATCTGAAGCATGGCTGTCTTGATGTGTGAACTTAAATAGCTTCATCCTGGATTAGCTGAGTGAATGAGGTAGTCCCTCACCTACAATAGGGTACTGATGGTACTACCTACAACAGGTATTTGTGGAGATTGAGATTACAATTAGCACTCAAGGAAGACTGTCTGTGAAATAATGTGAAGGAAAGAGTTCTGACTATTCACAGATTATTAATGAATAAAAGTGAAGATGACAGAAAAAAAGTGGAAAACTCTGTGTTCATGGATTATAATTGATGTCAAAATATCCCCACAACTCGAAGCAATTTACAGGTTCAGTACAATTCTGATTAAAATACCAATGGAATTGTTTAAAGTACTAAAAAGCAATTTTAGTACTAAAGTACTAAAATTTTGGAATGGTATTTAATTTTCTCATAGTTGATATTGTTTATGTTTTTCATATTTCATTTCATTGCTTCACCATCAAAGAGTAAATATTCAGACTTTTGTGAGTCTTTAGTTAAACTTTCTTTGAGATCTAGGTTAGAAGCAGCTTCCATCATATTTTTTGTTGTTTGAAAAATATGTATTCTCTTTTCTTGAGAGGTGAGATTACAGAAAAATTTAAACTAGATAATCAATTAATGTATTCAGTGGCTCTGTAATTTTATTTTATCAAAGTCTTAAAAGTACACAAAAACTTAATATGACTTTACTTTTTTTACATATGGAATTTCTAAGATTATTAATTTATGTATATTGATATTACGTTAATGAGAATATATGATGATCATTGCTAGAGCTGCCTCGTGGAACGCACTTTTCAACAACATAAATACATGTCTTCTCCATGTCTACTTTGATATTACTATCTCAATGTTTGCATTTTCTAGATTTTCCTTTACCCTTCCTGTTCTTTTCTATATCTCTCAGTGTTAGGTGTATCTCTTAGAAGAAAGTAGTAGCTGATTTTTAAGATTCTATCTGAAAATATTTGCTGTTAACAGTAGTATTTTATATATCAGTTTTATTGTAATAAATAGTAACGTAGTCTAGGTTTTATCTTTAATAACTATATTTTTATGTTTCTTCTATATAGATTTATTATATTCTTCAAATTTTTTGAAATAATCGTTATACATGGATAGTAATTACTTTATAAACTTCTGATATGTGTTAATTTGAAAACCATGTTTATGACAATGAAATCATTCCTAATATTAACTGAGACCCTACAACATGCTACACAGATAAATTCTACACTAAACAACACAAAGTTCTTGCTTTCAAGCTACTTTTCTTTTCAATGAGAAGAAACAATAGAAAAACAAGAAATGTTTCAGCCAGTGGTAATTACTATGCAGTGAATCAAATAAAAGTGGGAAGGTAGCTAAGGTCCCTCCACCCATCTGCTGAGAAAGCACTAGTTGTATAAAGATCTAACATTAGGCAGGAAATCCCTAGTGCAAAGGCTTTGGTAGAAAAGAATGACAGAAGTTGGAGTATATCTAGTAATGGAGAAAGTGAAGTGTGGGATGGTTTAAGTAGAAGAAAGACTTTATAAATCACAATAAAGACTGTGGATTGGATGTGAGATGCAAAATCTGTGGAGGATTTTAAGATTGTGAGTAGCTTTTTTGTTTGTTTGAAGGGGAAGGAATAATACAATCTGATTTTGAATTGTAAATAGACCATCTAGGGTGGTATGGGTTGGTTCCTTCAGAAGACTCAATAGCAGGAATGGGTATATTGGGACGTAGCAATTCCAGGATTTTCTAATGGTTTGACTTTGGGGGAATGACAGCAAAAAGAAAATCAAGAAGGCTCTTCCTCCTCCAGGAACACTTATATGTAAATACTTCTGAGAAGCAATAGGTTTGATAGGGGGTGGAAGACTTATGAGTCTGTTCATTTTTCTTTTTAGTAGTAGGGATTGAATTTACTGCCTCATATATATTAGGAAAGCATTTCACTATTGAGCTATCCCTCCCCCACCCCCAGCAGTCCATGAGGTGTTTTCACAAATTTAAATTTGAAGTGCCCTTTGAGTATCTTGGAGTGATGTCTACTAACTGGGTATGCAAGTTTAGAATTCTGGAAAAATTCAAAAAAGCAACAGACATAGGGTTTGTTGCATCTTTTTATAGCAGCAGAATAAAGGTGTATTGGCCAAAAGAGGCCAACAATAGGAGGCTATGCGATTCCATTTGCAGGATATAATTTAAACCCTAGTTTCTGCCAACAGATAACTGATGGGGGTAAAAAGAGTTTTAAATGCCATGTTTGAAAGAAACTTCCATAAAAGAAAAGAGATTCATTTTTCTTAGTCCAGCATTCATCCAGGTAGTTTTAAAAGAAGGAAAATTAAACTGTGAACCCTGCAAAACACATTATGCTTAATGATATGTTTTATCTGAAAAGGTAGCTTGTGTCCTGGACAATTTCTTCTGCTTTTTCAATCCATATACTGTTGTTTCCATGTTATCATATTCCTCTATTTCATGGGAATTATGAATAAAAGACCATTCATTACTTAAGATCTAATAATTAGCTTGAACTATTTGTCCATTGTCCATACAATAACTAACCAAATTGAAAGTTCCTTGGAGAAAAGTGTTTATTTGCCCAACACCACATAAGTGCCTTTCCTAAATTTTCTATCCACAAAGAGACTCAAGGCATCATGGTTGAATAGATGAAATGAAAGATCCGGTAGATGAATCTTAAAAAGAGTTGTGACATCAAGTTTTTCTACAACTGAATTTTTAACAGAGTGGACAAGGACAAGAAGGTGTTTTAGAGTCACCAAGCATCATGTTCTTGTTCTACTACTACTGTCGGGGCTTCCATAAGCTAGTTATCTAACTTCTTTTCTTTAATAAAAGGGTAACAACGGTCTATTCTACTACTATCCATGATATTTAGCAACTACAAGTAATAAAATAATAGAAGTAGCAATAACTATCTTTGTACTTTGATGTGAAGCCTGAATGCATCAATTCTTAGTCTGAAAACTACTCAGCATAGGCACTAGCATACAGAACAGATCTAGTAGATACTGATTTTCCAAGCTCTGCCTTGAGCCCCAAATTTCTAGGGTTTCTGAAAGCTCCTAGGCCCTCTGCAAGATGAATGAGCTCAAGGGGGAGGGGAAGTATTGTGGTCAGGGATGTGGAAAGGGTTAAATGCAGCTTGGCACCTTGTAAGCTAGAGCCAAGAGTATGGATCTTATCTTGCATGAAAGCAGAATCCATTAGAGAGTTTTGGATAGAAAAGTAAATAAACTGGTTTATACTCAGAATTTTATTTGCATCTATAATCTAGCATATTTATCAGTGCCCAGTACAGGGTAATTGTTTAATATGCCCATCTAAATATCTATATTTATAAGCAATTTACTAGCTGATATCAAACTCATTTCTGCTTGTGCCCTGGGTGACTTTTCATGGAAGTTGCAAAGATGCCTGTTCCGTGTGGCATTAGTGGGATACCCTTCCCATGCCAACCTGCTCTCATCCTTAAGATAGTCTCTATTTCCTGCGTATTTTTGCATGAAACTCAAAATACACAATTCAGCTGGGCCTTGCCATTTCCAGCAATGTAGTACTCTAAGGGACAAAATGCCCATCTTTTAGATAATCATAAGCATTTTGGCATTTTGTTTCTTATCAAAACTGTTCATCACTGAGTATTTCTCAGTAAAAGATCTGATCCCTTCTTAGTGAGTGCCGTCCTTTGGGATTAAGAAAGGGAGGAGGAGAAAGGTGTGTGGGTCCATGTGGTCATCATAGAAACTCATGTGGAAAGTAATTATCCCCTTATTTGCCATATTCCTAAAGCCTGTCTGGAAAACTGTATGCAATTTTTGGCTCTTTCTATATTAAAAAAAAAAGATTGCTAACTTGGAGAGAACCCAAAGAGTAGTACCAATGACAAAAGGCTTGGAAAACATGTCATTAAAAAGAGTCTAAGAGAATAGAGCATGAAGTGCCAAGAGATCAGATAACTGATGAAGGCAAAAAGATTCTAAAATGCCACGTTTGAAAGAAACCCCCGTGCAAGAAAAAGGCTTCATTTCCCTTAGTCCGGCATTTATACTGGTAGTTTAAAAAGAAGGAAAATTAAACTATGAACCATGAAAAACATATTATGCCTAATAACATGTTCATTCTGAAAAGGTAGCAAAAATGAGGAGAATGGTAAGATAACATTGGAGGACTCGGGATATTGCAGTGGCCCTTCTAAATATCTCAGCAGTACAATCTGCAGCCAAAAGAAATCTTTGAAATCTATATGCTGGCACAAGTGAGTGTGATGTCAATCAATTATTTTAAGAACTTCATGAGCACCCTGCTTTCCCCAAATATGAAGAAGGGTGACAGACAGTTCTTAGAGTTTTGTGAAGACAGCATAGATACAAATAGTTTTGGATACAGTTTTGTAGAGACAGCATGGATACAAATATCTAATAAAAGTTGAAAAGTTGGAGGAGGACTGGCTGAATATGGAAAGATGTACAAATTCTGTCTCAAACCTCTGAATTTGATTCTAAAAATTTTACTCTGGGGGGTCTAACTGGGACAAATAAGCAGGCCAGTTAGGGTCACTGCTTTAATAAAATCCAGCCCTGGCATATATTAATAATGAGACTCCACTTGTCCTATAAATATACATTCATCACCCTAAAACATTTCAATGAAAAGTAAACATTTGCCCAACCACCTTGCTATCAAATGTTCAGATGCTTACACGTCTTTTCTTCTTAAATCTTTGCCTTGGTTGCTTGATTTACAGAAGCACAGCATTTCAGGCACTGCATGCCAGCCTTTCAGGTTCTCTCCCACTGTTTTCTCTTTTCTGTGTTTCACTTCCAAATCTGGGACTATTCATGACTTCCTCACAAGCCCTCGTGGTCCTCTGCATCTGTATTGGTAGAATCTCTCCCCACACACGCTCATCCTGTCCAGTCTCCGTTATTCAGGCACCTCCATAGATCCCACTTCTTCCACAGCACATCTAACCTCAGTGTCCCTCTTTTACCCCTAGTCCTGTCTTTGTATCTCAACCCTGAATAGCAATGCTTATTTATTTGTATTCCCTGTCCAACAGCTCATAAATTCACAACAGGCAATTCCTGTGTTTTATTTGTTAACATTTTTGCAGTGCCTAGCAAAGTACCGAGTATGAAGTGGCTATTCAATATATACTACCAGATGAAATCTGGAGGAACAGGAGAAAGCCACTGATTAGGAAGTAGTGACATTGAATAAACATGTCCAGTTAAAAGCATGTACCTTAAAAGTATGGTATAAGTTTCTAAATTTATACTGTCTTAAGAAAATGATAAAAAATAAAGTGTGTGCACTTTAGAAAATTACAAAAGGGAAAACTGAAAAAGAGAAAATAGTATCATCATTCCTCTACCATTCATAGATAATGATTGAGGAATATTTATAAATTTCCTCCTAATTTTTATATAGGACTTTCATGTATCTGTTAAAATATGCTATGCATCTTTTTCAGCTGAAGGTTATTAAAACTATTTTCAAATATTTTAATTATAATGTTTAATTATATTATTAAATCATATTTTATTTAATCATTTTCTCATTAGACATGTAAGTTGGTTTTCACTGTTTTTTTGTATTTAAAGTTATTCATTGCTGAATAATGCCAAATGAAAGGCCTTGTCTCAACTTTTTTGAAAAATAATATTTCAGGGTGATTTAAACTATTACTTTTTGCTGAAAATAATTTATCTTGGTCTTGTAAAGAGCCCCGGTGTTCTTGTGTTCTTCAGCTCTGCTGAGAAAATTTCCTGTCTGCTGGCTCTCTGCTGCCCTGTTGACATCAGTATGTTCTTGGCTTTTTATACTGTCCAGGTCATTTACTCCGTACTTTTCTCTGGCTGCTTTGATATTTTTCTAACAGATGCTCTCTAATGAAGCTGGATAAATTCCATCTTCTTGGGTCATTAGCTTTTAATTAATAGAGATTTGGGAAAGATTTTTAAATGATGGAGTGTTATAGTGGCAAACTTTCATCAATTAATCTAGAAATAGTATTACTGATTTTACAAAGGACATTTTTTTCTTCAAATTTTGATCATTTTAAAGCAATGTCGTTATCTTAATGCACTGCTTTATCTTAATTCTCCCGAAATGCAATAATCAAATGTTATTAGAACTACACAGATGAAGGCTCTGAGAAGGGAACAACAAAGTGCACTAGCTTCCTGCTTGCTGCTATAACAAAGTAGTGCACAATTAATCCCTGACCCGACACAAATTTCCTATAATTCCTGAGAACTCAGTGGGTACATCAAGGTGTGGCACGGCCGCAGCATTGTCTACAGCCCAGAGCACAGCCTTTTTCCTTGGCTTTGCCGTCTTCTACCACCCACACCACCTAGCTCCTATCCTCTTCCTCAGCCTTCAAAGCCAGCAATGGCTGGCTGAATCTTGCTTACATTGTATGACTCTGTCTCCTCTTTTCACTTATAGAGTCTCTTGCTTTTATGTTGGTTTTGCCATTTAATCCAGGATGGACATGCCATTTTACATTCCTTAACTTAATCACATCTGCCAATTTTAATTTTGCTGTTTGAAATAACATAGTCCCAGGTTTGGGGAATTAAAATGCAGATATTTTGTAGGGAGGCATTATTCTGCTAACACGACTATTCAAAAAGGAGTAAAAGCTAGCTGCTACATCACATTAAGCAAAGTGAATTGAGATCACTATAATTTAATGACCATAAAAGCCACGATCCATTCACCTGCTTAGAAAAATCATTCTCACGTAAGTGTGTATTTGTGACACAAGTGTAGGTTTCATTAGCCATATATTAATTTATTTGTCCAAGCTGAAATTTACATTTATTCAATTTGGATAACTCCTTACCCTATTGTATGGTAAATCCAAAACTGCTGTGTCTCTAAATGTACCCAATAAAGGATTTTATAAGCCACATCCTAATTGTAAAAGCATGCTTACTGCTCACACATTGGTGTGTATTAATTAGTGCAATTAGTCATGTGTATATAAACACTGCCCAAAATGTCCCCGACTGCTAAAAAGCAGCCCACCACATACTGCCTTGTGGATGAAGTTGTATGGCAGGGCCAGGCAGCTAGTGATTTACTTCTTTTGCATGGTTGTCAGGAAAACAACCAAACTTTTAGCACTTCAGAGTCCACATTCTGACAATAAAGAACAATTGTAACAATTCCTGCCTTAACCTGGCTCTTATCTGTGAATTTGCTTTATTGATATGGATATGGACTTCCTTCTGGTCCAGAGTAAACAGCAATGCGACCAATATTAAATGGGGGAGATCGCTACACAGCTGTTGTATATTAAGGTCTCTCACTCTGGGTATTATCTGTAAAATCCCAATGGGTTTATTTATTCTGGACGTGAATCTTTGGGAATGGGAATTTCTCCTATGTACCAGTTGAACAGGGGCCACTCCTACTCAGGAGGCCCCAAGGTGAGGACATTAAAATTTCCGTGTCATTTCATTTTGAAGCCCCAAACTACCCAGCTCATAATCTGTGAGGACCCAATAGTGTACTTTCAGGATAAAAGCTTTAAAGATAAAGTAATATGAATATTAATTATAAAAGTCACTATATTAAATTTGTCAACATAAATGCTTTAATGTGCTAACTTAAGCCAAAAATGTTGTCTTATAAGTGCCCTTATAGCTTTTCCCCTAAAGAGTAACATCTTTTGTTACTTAACATTCATTGTCATTGTTTATAGGAAAAAAGTCATTGTTTTAATGAAAAAGTCAAGCCTTTAACAAAAGGCATAATACCCATAAATAATAGCATATTTTAGTTTCTTTTCAAGAGAACTTTTGGAATAATTTCCCTCTCTCCAGGAACATAAAGAACTCTGGTTGTTGTTTTTAATTGCTCACAAGTGACTATTTAAAAATGAAAATATTTATTTTTTAAGTTAATGAATTATCAGAGAACTCTCAAATATATACATACCTACAATAAAGAATATATAGTGATAAAAGGATGTATGTGAAACTAAATATGATATTTTGCTATTTGGAACAGGTGGACCTTTCAAAAAAATGCTCCTAATTATTTCCATACTGTTGAAATTATTTTAATTCTGCATCTCAGCAGATACATTTGTATGCTGGAAACAGGTGTTCATCAAAAGACAGTGATAAAGAGACATTACAGTCGGGGCTTGGAGCCTCGCCCGTGTGGTGTGATGACAGATAAATTAGAAAAATCCTGCTAAACATCTCTACACTTCAGAAAGAGATTACACCTTTTTAAAAAGGCAAAACATGTGGTTCAATTACTTATTGTCTTGGCATGTGGTTATGATGAAAGACGGAGTCTTTGCCATCAATAGAGATAAACTAACATCCCAGATGGGCTTCAGAGAGGGGACTCCTGCAGCAACCCACCTGCACAAAAAGCAACTGGAAAAAAATAAAGAAGTGCTTTCTCCATCCTCAGCTTAATTCATTTCGTTATATTAAATAGCAATTTTAATGAATCACATGAGTTTTGGGGGAAAAATAACAGTGAAGGACTTCTGTTTAAGTGATGAGGAGGGTTTGGGGAGTGAGGCAGGGCTTGGGGCTCTCTACAGGACATCCTGTAGGTCTCTAATGGGTTCCAAGGGTTGGGATAGGTAACCATCCACCCAGAGGAGAGAAGGCGCAACACGGAGAACTACACAGAGAGTGTGCTGTGTGACCTTATGGAAGTCACACGACCTTTCTGGGCATCATTTTCTACATTGAATTGTGATTCCATTTGGTTTTGCTGCAATATGAATATAATCTTCTCAGTCTCAGGGCATATACAGACAATGCCTCTAAGGGACAGCACACAGGTTCAGTGAGGACCAGAATTCTGATATAAACCATTTCTACATTTAGACAAGAGACACATTCCTACATTCCTACATTTTGACAAGAGCTAAGGAAATAAGGATCAATTCTCTCCAATCCTAAAAGGTTTACTAGAAACTTGGAGAAATCAAGATGCACAGTTAGGAAATAATTCAGAACAGAGATAAGGATATAGGACTAAGCATGGAAAGAATCTGCAGACAAAATGGGCACTAAAGGACACCAGGTAGAGAAATTTCTTCAGGGTGAATGAATGGTCAGGTGAAGTATGAAGGAGTAAGTGGCTGTGTGTAAGGGTGGGGTGGGACCAGAGCAAGGTGACCGTCCTTGGGCTCCAAAACATGAAATGTCTTAAGCACCTCCGTGATGCCACAAGTGGAAAATTCTGCCTTTGAACTCGTGTGATGATTATAGGCAAAATCCAAACAGACTAAAAATATTGTATAAAATCATCCTTGCCAAGAAGATATTTAGAAAACACAAATGAATCTTGGGTTTAGACTTGGGTTTGGCTATGGTTTAGATGAGGCTTGTCCCTTGAGGGTTCATGTACCAGAAGACTGGTCTTCTATGATACGACATTAAGAGTGGGTGTGACCATGAAGGACGAGACCAGCTGCAGGGCCACCAAGTCCAAGGGCTACGCCTCGGAAGAGACGTATGGAGCGCTCCCGCGACCTCCGCCTCCCGGCCTTGCGCCCCACCACACGATCTCGCCCTTACTACATGCTCCCGCCAAGCTGCTGTCCAGCCGTGGGGCCTCACTAGCCGAAGTAACGTGGGTATCCTGCTCCCCAGACTTCAGCACTGCGGGCCCGCTGAATCTTCAGCCTTGAGTACTTCATCATGTAATAGAAAATGTTCAAATACAGGTCCCTAGTATATCTCAGGATATGTGTGCAAATATTCCAAAATCCAGAAACAAGCAAACAAAATACTGAAAGATGAAATAGTTCTGGTCCCAAGAATTTATTTTATTTTATTTTATTTTATTTTATTTTATTTTATTTTATTTTA
>NDGN011517580.1:1652-16242 GCA_002564285.1 Tympanoctomys barrerae | reverse complement strand
TATGACCTCATGAGGCTTTAGGGGGAACCCAAGCTGTAACAATTATTATGATATCTGTGCTAACAAAAGAATTTATAGATTTAATCACTATGAAAACCACAATGGTGATTTCTGCAGAAATAGAAAGAAGAGTTGATCCGAAAATTTATACGTAATCTCAAGAAGCTCTGAATAGCTAAGACAATCTTGCAAAAAACAAGTTCATATGTTTCCTTATTTCAAAAATTGTTACAGGGCCTGCCAAATAGCTTAGGAGATTAAAGTACCTGAAAGCAGGCATAGGGGCTAGGGATTTGATCCCCAGGCCTACCATGCCACTGCCCCCACTAGGTGTGCTGAGACAGCAATTGAGACTGGGTGTGGTGGCGCTTCCTGTAATCCCAGCTCTTGGGATGCTGTAAACAGGCAGATCACTGTGTGGCCAATCTGGTAGTGAGACTCTGAATACCCTGTGGACTCTTCCCTAAAATACACACACACAAAAAAAATTACTACAAAGCTGCACCAATCAACACAATATGGAAATGGTAGACAAAAAGGCG
The DNA here is from genome assembly GCA_002564285.1 of Tympanoctomys barrerae. Taxonomy (NCBI): domain Eukaryota; kingdom Metazoa; phylum Chordata; class Mammalia; order Rodentia; family Octodontidae; genus Tympanoctomys; species Tympanoctomys barrerae. The sequence continues at coordinate 15,700 of NDGN011517580.1, read as the reverse complement.
GATAGACCAAGGAAAGGAATAAAATCCTAAAATAAACCTTCACATTTTCAGTCAAATGAATTTAAGTAAATATATTGAGGCTATTCAATAGGGAAAGAATATTTTATTAAAAAAAAACAGCTTTTTTTTTTTTTGCAGAGCCAGGGATTGAACTCAGACCCTTGTGCTTGCCAGGCAAGCACTTGTTCTACTGAGCCATCTCCCTGGCCTGGAAAAGAATATTTTAGCCAACAAAATAATGCTAGTAAAAAAATGCTAGACATACACACACAAAAGAATGGAGATGGACCCCTTATTGATACTCTATAAAAATGAAATAAAATGAATCAAGAGTCTCTACATAAGACTGAATATTATGAAGATTTTGAAAGAAATATAACAACAATATTTATAGCATTTGGTTTAGGAATGACTTATTGGATATGAAACCCAAAACACAAGCATTAAAAGTGAAAATAGATAAACCAAACTTTATCAAAATTAAAACTTCTGTGCACCAAAGTACACAATTGAAAGAGTGAATAAACAACCTTTGGGAGAGAATATTTGTAAATAAATATCTGATAAGGCATCATACAACTAAAAAATATCAATTCAACAACCATGAAAAAAGCTACAACTCAATAACAACAAAATAAAAAATCCAATGTAAAGATCAATAAAGAAGTTGAATAGACATTTCTTCAAAGAAGTTATTCTGTTTGCCAAAAAAGTTGAAAAGATGTCCAGCATCACAGATCATTAAGGGAATGAAAATTAAGCCATAATCATCCAACTCTCATCTGAATAACTGTTACTTTACAAAAGAAATAGAAAATAGCAAAATTTTGGCCAAGAAGTTAGAGTCCTTGTGCGCTGTCAGTAGCAATACAACATACAGCAGCCACTGGGAGTGACAGTAAGGGGCTTCTCAAAAATTAAATAAGAAAGAGTTAACAAATGATCCAGCTTCAGGGCATATCTCTGTGAGAATCGAAAGCAAAGCTCTTTTCTTTAACCTTTGATTTATTTGATACAGGGTATCTGTGCAACTCAGACTCATAATGATCCTCCTGACTCAGCCTCCTCAGCACTGGGACTACAGGCATGAGCCATCACCCAGTTTCAGTGGCAGGCATAGTGCACATGGGGTTCCAGGGCCAGCACAGGATGTGGTACCAAGGATCAAACCCAGGTCCTTGAGCTTGTCAGGCAGACACTTAGACTGCTGAGCTATCTCCCTGGCCCCCTGAAAGCAAAACCTTAAAGACATATCCCTACAGTCACATTCATGGTAGCATTATTCACAATAGACAAGGGTGGAAGGAGCTGAATTCCCATCAGTAGGTGAAGAGACAAATGCTTACTGAGGCCCAGGGAAGGGTTGCTGTTCATGAACACAGAGTGGCTGTTTTTTCTAGATGAAGGCATTGTGTGGTTGTATGGATGGGTGTGGGTGTGGGGTGTGTATGGGCATGTGGGTGTGTGTGGGTATGTGTGGGTATCTGGGTGTATATGGGTATATGTGGTGTGTGGGGTGTGAGTGTGTACAAGCATATGGATTATGGGCAATGTGTGCAGTGTGAGTGTGAACAGTGCTGACCAATGAGGTTGGAGAAGCAGGGTTAGTCTGCCCTGCCAAGGAGCCCAGACCTTTGCAGGCCAGCGCCTAGAGTCTTGTTACTCAAAAAATGGGTAGAGTCACAGAAACTGTCATGTCCCAATGACCTGAAAAATAATCATTCAGTGTGTGAATTATCCACGTCTTTTAAAATTCTCCATGTTTTCTTTTTTCATTTCATTCATGATCAACATGATAACTGTCATAGAAAAGAATGGCAGATACCATGAGACTGCAACTCGGTAGGGCTAGGGTTGCCTAGAGTGAACCTGGGCTGTGAACCCTTCTTGTTGGGGTAACTTTTGTGCCCTGTTAGTCTGCATTGAGCTTTCACTCAGGAGACAGTCTAATGTTTAGCTAAATGAACAAGAAGGCATTACAGAAACTTCTAAGCCTACTCCTAGCACTTAAGACTTATCTGAGGCAGAGTTATTGTTCAAATATCATTCCAACAAAGGCATTTGAGGAAGAAATGCAGCTGCACAAGAGGCTCATGGCCCTGCCAGAACAATTCCACACAAGGAATTTTGTCATCTTGGGTGCTTAGACCTCTGGACCCTGTCTGCTGCCCTTCACAAATTCAGTCAGTGCTTCCTAAGGAGAGAGGAGGAAAACTCTAAGATTGATTTGATAAAAAAGAGAGCCCTAACAAATGGTGCACTTCCAGAGTCCTCTATGTGGTACATGGTAAAGCTCCATGAAGCCACGCAGGTCCAAAGCTTCTGTCAGTCTTCTCTCTCCTATGGGACCAAAGAAGACTTTGTCCTCCACACCACTGATTTGGGCTCTGCCAAGCCTGCCCTTTGTGTTAGGCTGGGGTATGCACCACAGTCCACCACCTGGATTGTGACCCACCCCAATGTGGCCTCTGTTGTGGCCACCTGATGAAGCACTCTTGTGCAATTCCTATGCATATGCTCATGCTGTACCTCCTGCCCCAGATGGTCTTCCCCATCTGTCTGTCACCTGTTGGTGAGCTCCTATCCACCTTTGGCAGAGCAGCTGAAAGGTCTGCTATAGGCAGCCTTCCCTGATTTGCTGGGCAATCCCTTGTGGAGCTCTATGCCCAAGCATTCTGTTCACTTCTATTACAACACTGTCTACATTGTCTTAAAATTTATTCATTTATATAGTTTCTTCCTCATATAAGACAGGATTAGAAGAGACATGCATCTGGCAGGATACTCTATAGGGTAAAGCAAAGTGCTGTAACAAATACTGCCTGTACTCCAGTGACCCTGCCCCTGTACATCTGCACCAACTGTTCCTTCAGTGCAGCTGAAGTGGGCTGCACTCCACACAATCATCTAGGAACTAACCTTATTGATATTCTGCCATCTTTATACCTTCCAACATCTTCCTGGAGTCCCCACCAAACCAGCTGATGGGGAAACAAAACCATGGAGGAGGAGGCATGCTTAGTCTGCTAACCCTGTGCTCTGGGGACATATAGTCGCTGTCCATGTCCTTCTGGAGAAAGCTAGGCACATGCATCCCCCTCTGGATTCAAAGAAAAGGGCTGAAAACTGTGGATCCTGGCCTAGCACGCCCTTCCTAGTGGGAAGGTAGGGATTCTACCCTTCAAAAGAGGTGCTGAGAATTTTAGAAGACAGGAGGCAATATCCATCATGGAGAGAAAAATAGACTCTTTAGACACAAAGCCATCCTACCAAGGAGACACCAGTGAGCCTTCACCAGCAGCATTCAGGGAAATCCAACATTTAGACACTAAAAGAGAGAGTAGATGTGGGGGAAAATGTTCACATTTTTAAAAGGAATTTGTCAAAGAGAGCCTACAAACAGTATGAGACAATAAAAGATAATGCCATTTAATTTGGCCCTGTAATTATAGTTACTTCTTCCCAAAGAGCCAAGAATAAACATTCTAATTACTCTACAGGTTATATGGAGATTAATAAATCTGACTCCTTCCAGGATCTCCCTGCAGAAACACATAGCTCATAAACACAGGAGATTGGGACTAGCCCTGGCCAGTTATTAGACCCATATCCCTAGGTGAAGAAAGGGAGGGATTGCAAGGTGAGAACCTAATTTGTTCCATGAATTGTAATAACCATTTTATATAAGTCATTTAAATTAATTCTTGAAGCAACCCCTTGAGCGGGGATGACTGTCTTCATTTGCATATGAGGAAGCCTAGTTTCCAAGAAGTGGAGATTCATTTAAGAAGTGCCAGCCAGCATTGGCATCTATAGCACCAAAGCCCTGCTGCTCCCGCCACCCTGAGTTCTTTGGGGCAAGCCTCAGAGTGCTGTAGGCCGTCTCCACCAGAGAATGCTGCTCCGCAGGGTGTGGATTGGCTCTGAGCATTCAGCTTCCATCCTTATTGCCCAGAGGTAAGCAGGGTGCCCTGGGAACCATGGCTGTGAGGGAAGCTTGCCAGGGAGGTCTGACTTTCAACGCTTCCCTCAGCCCGGTGGTGGGAGCCTCACTCTGACCTTGTGGATGAGCTCCACTGAGCGCTCCCGGAAATGAGCATGTGGAACTGGGCTCCGTCATGCATTTATATTGGCCTCATCAACAGGATAGCTCCAGGAGCCGCGGCCCAACCATCTGCATGGTCGGAGGGGGGTTCCAGCAAGGAAAGTTACCTTGGACCAAACAACAGGATGAAAAGGCTGCCTTGTAACAGGAGGCAAGGGGATACTTTTTCAGGTGAAGGCTCCTGCAGTGTGCACTCAAGGGAAAAGAAATGCCCTGTGTCCCTGTGAAAGTGGCTGCTCTTTGGCAGGAGGCTCTGTCTCTCACAAGCACTCCCTCCTTCAGCCCACCCCCAATTCTGTTAATTCAGAAAACTCGTGCCCCTTCCTGGGCACTGCGCAAGGGGCTGTAACCTGGTATGGAAACAAGACAGAGCCGCGGAGCCGTGATCATCAGAATCACTTTCTTGTTGAGACACAATACCGAAGAGCACCGAAGAGGAGAAAGAGTTCATGCTATAGCAGAAGGGAAGCAAAGAGGGATCTAAGAGGACCCAGGAAGAGAAATAGACCCTTCTAGGACACATTCCTGGTACCTTGCCTCTTCTGACCAGACCCAGCACCCCACAGCAAGTCAGATAGAAGCCCCAGGATCTGATCCCCCCACAAAATCCCCAAGTGGGAATATGTGAGGCTTTGAGGGACGTCATGCAGGTCCACGTGATCACAGCAACTAAGAGGGTATGCCAGCTGCTGGCTCAGCGGCCAGAAACATCAGGCCATACATTGTCTTTCTCTGATTTTTACTTTCTTTGTGTATGAAACCGGGGTCGTAGTGATGTCACAAAACAACTGTGTGAAATGCTGGGCTTAATTCCTGGAGCCATCACTGATTTCTGGTAGATTTTATTAAAGCCTACAAATGAAAGATGAGAGATTTGAAATTTCTAAATCCTCCCTGGCATTCTCCAGCTATGTCTTTCCAACTTTCCCAGTCTTGGATTCTTTATCTGGAATAGATGGTGATGATTACGATGTTGCCTGTGCTTGGACCACACACAACTGATGAGGGCTTGAAGGATGCAATATTTATCAAAATGTGGAGGTGAAGAACAGGGTGGCAGTCAAGGATCCCACTATTGGTAGAAACTGGACAGAATAAGCCTCAGTCTGATGGCCTAGCATGACATGCTTGTGAACAGCCATAATCCTAGCACTTTGGGGGACTGAGGCACGCAGAAAGATCATAAATTCAAGTTGGGGCAACTCAGCAAGATCCTGTCTCTAAAAAATAAAACAGCAGAGATGTAGCTCTGTGTAAAGAGGCATGGCGGAGGGGGTAGAATGCAAAAGGGTTCTGATCATCTTTAAGGTGATCTTATTGAAGGACTCAGAGACTGGGAGACAGGTTCAGAGAAGAGATGCAGGCTGTGAGGGGAAGAAGGGGCCTGTCTTTCCAAAGGAAGGCTGTGTGCCTAGAAAGAAAAAGGGACCCACACAGGCGAGCAGGGGACACCTCCGATCAAGGCATGAAGACAGTAACTTGGCGCCCTGGCCAGTCCAGACTCAGTGCCTGTCTAACTCATGGGGTGAGACCTTCCTCAGGACCAAGGTGCACATCTCAGTCCCTCCCGGCTCAGCAGCTCCAGCATCACAGGCCTGTCCTGGGTCACACTGCTCCTCTCCCCTGCCTTCCCATTATCACAGCAGGAGGCATTCTTCCAGCTGGGAATAGGGTTGACACCTATTTTTAGCACTCTTTCATTTGAAATTATCCTATAGCCTCGCTGGTGGATTGCATTCTAACCCAACTAAGCCAAATCATTTGAAATACGTGTAGCAGCTACTGTCAGCCTTTGTTCCAAAGACAGGAGAGAACACGCTTGGAAGCAGGGTGTGGAAGCCCCTGCGAGCTACAACTCCCAGAGCCGAGGCCCTGGAGGATCATCCAAAGGCCCCACTCTGCCCACTGCAAAGATATTTCCCAAAATAACAGACACGCTATCCGTGGACACTGGCAGAGTCCCCAGCCATGCGTGCTCAGCCTCGTGCCAGCAGAGTTTGGGAGAAGAGGGAGCCATGCCCAGCTCTGTCGGCAGGCGCTTTGGAAGCTACCATAGCAACAAGTACGGACTAAAAGTGATCCTTCCATATTAGGTGTGAACAACTCCAGACAAGAAAAATAGCTTGCAGGGAGGAAGCCAGCTCAGCTGAGGAGCTGGTGGGGAGTCATTCGAAGGTGACATCCCCGCCACGGCCTTCCACCTTAATCTTTATGTGGGATTAAAAAATTCCCAAAACTTTCCATTCCTTCAAATACTCAGACATGCGACTCACTCCGAGTAACTGCACCAAAGTCTCTCTCCACCCCCAAAGCCCGGCACCTTCCTCTCCCGCTCTGACTCTCAGCTGCCTCAGTCGCGCAGCCATCTGTCGGTGCACAGATGGGTACAAGAGGCAGGCCAGGAAGCCGAGGAGAAGAATTTGTATTTCATCGGCATGTTCTCCTAGTGGAACAGAAAATGCTTTCTGCCAAAACTGAGAGCGGGGCGATGGCGCTGGAGCAGTGTCTTCTCAGCTTGGGATGACCCTTCAGATGGAGTCGCCGCTCCGCCACTCAGCTTTCCAGACAGAACCTGCCTCTGCCCACAGCCGTTCCTCACCCTCGCCACCTGGCTACTTTCATCCAATTGCCTGCCCTGCCTCCCCAACAAGACCCGGAGTGGCATCTGCAGCCCAGTGCTGCCCTGCGCATGCCCGGCTCCCTCCAGAGCACGGAATTGGTCAGGGTCACAGGCCAGGCCTGGAGTGACTGCACAGCCTTGGGCAAGTCCTTTTATCTCTGAGCATCTGTTTCCTCAGCTCTACACCAGGCCTACTAGCACTGCCGGACTCGTGTGTCGATTGTGAGGATTAAATGAGATGATGCATGTAAACCCCTTAGAACAGCGTCTGCCTTATAACGAATGATCAGTAAATGTTAGTGTTTTTCCACCCACAGACTGCATCTTTCAGCTCATTTTAGAACTGCCCACTATATCTAGTCTTGACAGATTTTGTCCTCTAAGGCAAAGACCATGTTGTCGCATTCATCTCTGTCACGCTGACGTGTCTGCAGCTCCAGTTACCGAATGCAGTGTCTGGCTCATATACGTGTTTAATAAATGTGTGCTGTTGAAGCGCACACCTTAATGGATGGGTGCGCAGATGGATGGATGTGTAGACGGGTGGACAGGCAGATGCACGAATAATGAGCGGAAGTAATCCACCTTTCTGTTGCCACATACTCTTGGAGATGAGCCGGCTCTCCGGGGAGCCATCTGACAGGGATAAGCTGTCCAGGTGGGCTCACAGACTCGCCCAAGTCTTGAGGTCCTTTCTGGCCAGAGGCTGCTCCATGAAGTTGGCTAGATGTTTCCTTCTCTATCCATCTGGGAACTTGAGAATTTGGCTAAAGTTCTGGTATTTTGTTTTGCTTCTCTTCCTTCTCCTGACACCGAGGCTCCTTTTCTTTCTCTCCTTGAGTGCCAGCACAGATGCCAGCTGGCCCCCTGCCCCGTTAACCCTTTCCAGCCCACCCTTGGAGGTGCTGCCAGTTCTCCATATTGCTCAGCTTCGCTGTGAACCACATGGCTCTCTGCCACGTGATGTTTACGATGCTGCCCTGTCTCTCCCCCAGCTCCCACAGCCAGGCTTCTACGAAGTCACATTAGAGAGAACTGGGCTACAGCACAGCCCTGAGAGGGAGGTGGTGCTGGAAACCGTCAGGTGCTTTGCCTTGCGCTTGCTCAGCACAGCAATGTGCGTCTAATAAACAGGGAGGCAGGCGCTCACGGAACAGCAGGCTCACAGCGTGGCAGGAGCAACCAGGTCTTCACACCATGGATCCCACACTCACTCCACCCCATGAAAAATCTTTCCAGTGAGATGAATGAGGTCTTCTCTATCCTTTCTAGTCTATCTCCACAGCCTACCTTGGGTTCCCTAACTCCTCACTTTACAGAGGGATAAATTGAAACTCAAATAATGAAAGATCCATAGGACAAAGCTTCATTACTACAAAAGAAATAGACACTCCCCACACACAGATATCTTGTCCGAGCATAATAGGTAAAAGCTGCAGAAGAAGCCCCAGAAGGGAACCCCCCTGACTCCTTATGGTCTAGGCTAACTCTACAGCATCTTCCATGAACCCTGAGTGGTATTTCCCACATATGTTGGAAGCATCTGTTCCACATCTGCCTCTCACTTTCTCGCAGAGACTTGTGGCAGTGTTCTCGATGCTGACTGCTGCATAATAAACACCTTAAACACACAGGGCTGACATAAACACTTAACTATCTCTCACAGCTCTAAAGATTAACTGGGCTCAGCTGGGTGGCTCTTCCTTGAGGTCTCTAGGGGTACAGTCAGTGGCCGCAGCCAGGATCACCTGAAGGCGCCCTTGGGCTGGAGACTGCAAACAGTGCTGTCACAGAGCCAGTGGTTGGTATGGGTTGATGTCCAATGGAGGCGGCCAGGCAGAGCATCTATGCAACGCCCACTCACAGACCTGAGATCTCCTTGGCAAGGCACTCAAACTCCAGGAGCATGTGCTTCAGGACACAGGAGCTGCAAGGCCTCTACTGAGCTACACTCAGATCCCCACCGTGTTGCTTGTCATGTTCTAAAGCAAGTCACCAGCATCAGCCAAGATGTGAAGGCAGGATGACAAGCTTGCCACCATCTTCAGTCTCCTGCAGGTAAAGAAGGTCTTTTAAATCACCTCTGTGGTCTCAACTCCTTGGGCATCCTTCGGCATACATAACAAAAACCTGTTGATGAGATTCAAACTTTCCAAGAGTATATGTGCTGGAAGACAGAGTATGCCTGAATGTATGTGAGGAAGCCTTCAAGTACTTCTTCATACTCTCTTGAGGGTTTTCATTACAGATGGAATAAAACTGATTTTCTAAAACTGTATCATCCTGCTTATCAGAAATTTCTGCCCAGGCCTCCTGGGTCCTGAGGAATACCCCAGCATAGTGCTATCTTGGAATGAAGAATTGTCCTGCCTGGCTGGACACGACAGCCGCTAGCAATCCCAGCCTCATGATTCACTGCCCCCTAAACACCTGCAATTTGACAATGATGGCTCCTTTGAAGCAAGAAAAATTAGCTCTTAAAATACCTTTGTGCAGATAGAGATTTACTTCTTGACCATTTTCCCAGACACGCACACATTTGCATAATACCAACAGGGAAAAACAGATGGTGATATTGCTTGAGTACATGCGTTACGGAGTCAGATCCCCTAAACTCAGTTGTTAGATCCACCCCTTTCTAGCAGGAATGTTTAACCTGAACTTCCTATGTCTCCATTTGCTTATCCAAATTTAAACAACAATAATAAAAGCATTCATCCTTAGGGAGATTACAGAAAGTTTATCACTTCTTATAGTGTCTGGTATGTAATAAGTTAAGAATAAATATGATTTATCTTCAGATCACATGGCCAATCTCTTTGCCTTATAAATGCTTTTGCCTCCCCTCTTCAAGACCCATTGCAGTTTTATTGTTGTGTATTAAATCAGCTTTATTTATCACTTCTTTACGTGGCTCCCTTAGCAGGTTAGAGGAAAGGGAAAGGTCTTCATGCGTGCTGCCTGATTTCTGTGCTCCTTCGATAACACACAGGATTACATAATCTTATTCAGCTCCACATTACTTCATGCAAGAACATTTTTGTATAAGCTCTTTCTGTTGATTCCTCTTCCCACCCCTGCCCTTCATGCAATTTTAATTTCCCCACCTTCAGACATAAGTGTTCTCTGGGGCTTCCTATTCCAGGATATTTTTTTTTTCATACATTGTCTCTGAAGCTTTCCTTGTCCACTTCTACTTCCTTTTCCTTCTCTAACTACCAATCCCTACCTCTTCAAGGCACCATTTTTGTTACTACGACTTCATTTATGTAGAATTTAACACCTTTCAAAGTACTTTGGTACCAATTTAGCATATCTTCTTGATCTCTTTAATAAAGATGAAAGAATGGTTGCAACTAGGCCCTTTAAAAAGTGATCGAACAGAGAGCAAGAGCTGTGAACTGATTTCTTCATGATTTTATGTGTAGCAAATCATCAGGCTAGGAGTGGAAATTCAATGTCCAATTCAATGGTTTGCACTCCAAGTAACTTACCTATTAAACTACATGCTCACGTGTCATGACACTGAGAATCAGGTAACAAGTGATTTATTTTATTTTATTTTTATGCTTATTAGTGCATATTTACATTACATGATTACGTTTAATCATGAGGAGCTTGTATATGTACATATCTTAATCAGTTGTTCATTCCCCTTTCCTTATTCACCCTTCTCCCTTGAAGTTTGAAGATAATCAGTAAAGTTTGCTTTCTTGGAGTTGATATTAGCAGTGAATGTTTAGCCTCACAGAACTGCCAGAAGGGATGTAAGCTTCTAGAACAATGTAAAAGGCAATTAGCTTTTTCAAAGTAAGAGCAGCTGTTTTTGCCTGTGGATGTTAAATAGGAACCTTGTGGTGATCTAGAATTTACTGAAATTTCTTGGATTCCAGATCCATGATGACTTTGTAGTTAATTCCCAGAGGCAAATGCCCTCTCCCTTCCAGATGAAATTTGTGGCTTGTGTGAATTTTCAGGTTCAGAGAGAGTCTATGTCCAAGGCCAGGACACATAGCCGATACAGGTTCATTTCACTCCAAAGAAGACCTACAGCAGACTGACAAGTCCTACGTGGCACTCACAAGTAAAAGCATTCATGACAGTAGCTGGCACAATAGCTTTCCATGGAGCTAGAGATAGCACAGAGCGGGAAGAATGCCCTGGATAGGATGAGGAAGGAACTCACATATTTAAGTCCTTCTCACGTTCAGTGCAAAGCAACAAACATTGAGCAAGCACCTGGTGACAAGCACTGTGCACAGGCTGATGGCAAGTGGCCCATTCTTTCATCCAGTTCCCAGTCTAGGGAGCCAGAGACACCACACTGTACCTGATGTCATGACACTTGTCTTGACAGACAGGAATGTGCCATTACGTGCACTGAACAAAGTAACAGTACCAGTAAGTGGCACTTTATCCACAGTGGAGCAGTGGGAAAGGGCAGAGGAGGATTTCTAAAGGAGAAGCCAACTGGCCTGCATGTGAGCAACGTGTGGGCCTCGGAATGGCAAAGATGGGTTTTCATGAGCACTAGAAACAAAAAAAAAGTAGGTACAGGCATAAAGCAGCATGGTGTGGGAAAGGGGGCTGTAAATCACTGTGTATTACCAAAGCATGGCATGTCAGCAAGAGCTGTCAAAAGCACGTCCAGAGAAGAAGGCACAAGAGAGGCAGGGTACCAAGGGCCTCTATACCCATCATCTAATCCATGTGTTACAGGGGTTGTAAAAGTACTGGTGCTCCTCACTGTACAGATGGTAAAATGGGGGACAATGAGAGTGAAGGATGTTCTTGTCTCGAAAGGTCCTGATCTGTTTTATAAATACCATATTCTAATCTTGAAAGAGACATCTACCATTCATAGAGAGGTCATTTTTTCTTCCTGGGCCTCTGGTCCTATTTAGTGGAAATGAGAGGAACTTGGCGGCATGCTTTCCAGGGGCTTGGCCTGTAGCTACAAGTTAGGATCCTCCAAGCTCCTTTGGGTGGGGGGAGGGTGACAGAGCTACAGCGTGGTTTTGTTTCAACACTGCAGAAAGCACCATGTGGCCCAGAGCTGCAGACCCCAGGGTCAGCTGATGGGAAGGAGAGAAGGAGATCCACAAATCTTCCTTAAATAAGACGTCAGCACGACAGCAGGGCAAGGAGGAGGATCAAGAGAGGAGACAGGGAGAGATTGTCCGTCACCGGTGTGCTCCTGAACAGCAGCCACGTGATACGCTGAGTGAGACAGAGTGAACCAAATGAAGGGAATAAATTGTAGCACCACCATGTCCTCGACATCATAATACAGATGCTGTAATCATACAAGGCTAATAGTCTGAGTCACTCCACAGCCGCCAAGAACAAAAAATTGATGGGACAAGCCTTGTGGCTGCTCACACCAATAAATAAAATTTGCTGACCATGGCCTGAAAACGGGNGGGAAGAATGATGAAATTATGTAACCTGTGGTTTATCTCCCGAGTCACACAGCCTTCCCTTCTGTTTTTCACCTTCAAGACAGATTCTCTATGGCCTCATGTTTCTCCTAACCACAATGAAAAGATCCGCCACCTGTCTCATACTAAGGTCTAAGCGGCTATTGAAACTTAATGAGTTATCTCTCCTAGGAGAAGCAGAAGCAACAGGTTGATTCAATGGAATTTAACCTCTATGAGGTCAGGAAGTTTCCCTCATTACTCGTAGTCTGTATAATATCAGCTAAAACAAAATATGTGATCAATAGCAGTGACAATATTATCAACAAGGTTTGAAACCATGTTTACTATGTAGTAAATGTTTCAATACATGTGCTTTTAATTCTCATATAAAGTACAAGGAGACGAGTAGTAATATTTTCGTAAGGGCAACTTGGGACATAGGAAATTTATTAACTCTTAAGTCACACAGCTAGAAGAGGCAGAAGCAGGATTCAAAGCGATAAGAAATATAGATCCAGAATCCATGTTCTTAACTGTGCTCATTAATTTTATGTGCCAACTTGACTCAGCCAGGAGGTGCCCAGATTCAGCATTGCTCCTATTATCTGTGAGTCTGTTTCCAAACAGAAGTAATCTGCACAGATGAACCCAGTAATGTAGGCTATGCTCAGGGCGAGTGGGCCTCATCCCATCTACGGGGCCCTAGAGTGAGGGGGCCTCAGCCCATCTGTGGCTCCCTAAATAGAACAAAGGCAGAAGAAGAACCCACCTGCTCTTTATGACTTACTGGTTCAATGAGGGAAGTACATCCATTTCTTTCTGCCTTAGATTAGATTTACACCGTCAACTGCCTCAGATTCCAACTGAAGTACACGATGCTTTTTCTGGGTCTCTCTTTTATTTTTATTTATTTATTTGTTTAGTATTTTTAGGGAAGGATCTTTAGGGTGTTCAAGCTCTCACTACTAGATCGGACTTGTAGTGGTCTGCCTTTTTACAGCCTCCCAAGAGCTGGGATTACAGGCGTGTGCCACCATGTCCAGTCTCATCTCTCATTTATAGATGAGTGCTCTTGGGACTTCTCAGATTCCAAAGAATCCTGACTACTATGCCAACCTCTGTAGTACTAACGAACAGAAAAGGTAAAGAGATATGTGCAGAAACCAGGGTGAGACAGTGAGACACACATGCAATGATAAATAGTCTCACCAAAACTGATAATATCAGTACAACATATGAGGCTGTGCTATAAGAAATAAGGATGAAAAATAAGAACACATTAGTTTTCTTCAACACATAGACACAAACCTATAGAATTAAGTGGTGAGTGTGGTTTCAATATGTTCATGTCTAGTGAGGGGCATGGAGCATCATAAGGCAAGAGGTCTGGTGAGTGATCCTGCACAAGTGAGTCCATTTGTGTTCATGATATGGAAATCTTAAGAAAAAGGCTCATTCCCAGGACTAGGACTCGTGAATGCTGCTGGTGGTCGAGGACGCTGCATAGATCCTATGAACCCTACAGCCAAGAAGTTAAAGAGGTGCACACATCATGGAAAAAAATTCTTAAACGTTGGCGGGCCCTACTGGAATAATAGAGATCATGTGGTCTGCCCTAATACACTTGTCACCCTGTTTCTTCAACAAGTATTTTGAGGCCTAATAAATGTCAGGCTTTATGGTTAGCATCAGGCATGTAAAGTGAGTAAGTAAACATGTCTTTACATAGAGGTTGTATTCTAAAATCCTGCTCTTGGTAATGGTGAAATAGAAGCTTCTGGAAGCCATCAAGGTGAAATCAAAGTAGAGCATCCTTCTTATCAGAGCCAACATACAGTCTGTTGCTGCTGCTGCTGCTGCTGCTGCTGCTGCTGCTGCTGCTGCTGCTGCTGCTGCTGCT
>NDGN011517578.1:471-15173 GCA_002564285.1 Tympanoctomys barrerae | reverse complement strand
TTATTGAAACTGTCCTACTAATTGGTTTTGAAACTGTCTCGTTGCTATTTATTTCTCAATAAAGTTAATTTTAAAAAAGATCTCTCTCATGGTTACTCAGGAAGATAAGAGAAGAGCAATACGGCAGTCACATCTCAGTCTGGTTCCCAGGTCCTTACTCTTCACCAGTGTATGTGATGCAGAGCTTGAGTGAAAGTTGGGAAGAAGGTGAAAATTAATTTGACATTGTAAGTATCGATTTTTTGAGATCTATCAAAGTATAGGCTAACCACCTAAATCCCTGACATTAAAAACCAACCCTCTATTTTGCATTTGAAGTCTAGGGTATCGTCACTTATTTTGTCCTTTGGAATTTGATTACCTGATTTTGTGTGATGAAAAGAACAATACAACTTGGGAATATCACACTCAGGCAGACAGTTCTGAAGTTTGAACAACGTTCCCAGCATTGACCTGGGTGTCGGGTGATGTGTGCTCTGCATAGCTGATTAGGGTTATCATACATGCACCTAGGTCTCAGGCTCAGGATTTTGGGGCCCGGTTGGTTCAGCCACAGGGCTGCCTCAATGCTTCTGAGCAGCAGCAAAGCCTTTCTACTGTCCAGTGTCTTCACCTGTTGAATCTGTCCCTCAAGCTTGTTTTGAAAGTTAGGTCAAAATTGGCGCATGGAGTAACTGTTGTGTGAAATAACTCCAATGCAATACGTGAACCCAGGAAATAGGAGTCTGCTGATACAGGTCAGTAACATTGATTTCATGTAGAAGTGAAGTGCTGCTTATAGAGATTCAGCACAGTACATACATGTTCATGTGTAAAGAAGATTTCATATTGGTTTGGAAACGCACATGTCTCTTAACAGGATTTGAGGTTACTTGATCAATATTTTACCCAGTGGCTGACCTCTAAATAAATCATTGCGTTTTGCTCTTTGGAAAGGAATATCAACATCCGAAGCCTACAATCAACCTACAATCCTTACTGACATTATTTCCCATAACTTGCAAAAGATTAACAAAAATTAAAACTTCTAGTCGAGGTGATCTAGTTACTGCAATCTCCCAAACACATAAGCACTTTTAGTTCTGTTCTTCTACCAAGAACATATTCTCCCTCACCTGCTTGTTCTTTAAATCCTGAGCAGCTGGGCCCAAGTCCCTTCTCTCCATTTCTCTCTTTGGAACTCAACTAGTACTAATTGACCATTTTTACCTCGTTGTAATAATTAGGGTTTCATTTTATTAATATGTCTTACTTACCTACCAAGATAGTAAGCACAGGACTTTTTTGTAGTATTCACATTGTAATATTTCAATTTTATAAACATTTATTAGTTTGAAATAGTCATATAAAATAGTTCATAAATAGTAGATAAAGGCAAGAATTCTCTTTTTTCTGGTGGCTTGTGAGAAAACTCAAACATTTAAGTGATATCCCCACTCCACCATCGCATATCCCATCATTTGAAAAGTAAGAAATCCCCTCATCAGCTCTGCTTCTTATGAAGCAATGCATTCATTTCTTTCCCATCAGGGGGACGAAACAGTTGGCACCTTCGATTTAAAGGGGGGAAGGCTTGTTTGGTTCATAGTTTCCAAAGACAGCTGGCTCCCAGGTAGGCAGGGCATGTGGGGAGGGCCTGGCTGAGGACGGTTGCTCATCCCATGGGAAGCAGAGCGAAGAGGAGACAGGGACTGGGACAGGGACAGGGACACTCCTGTTAGCTCAAGTGCTCAGAGACCCAGCATCCCTCCCAAACACAGCCCTCTTCCATGAATCTTGAGACTTTGGGGGAACATTTCACAACTAAACAATAACATAATGCTCTATCAATCATTTATCTTCAAATATGTATTTACTTATGCACTCATGTTTAAATATAGCAGGTAACTTGGTTTATTCAATTAGTCAATTCCCTCTGTTGTTGCAGAGATAGTGTTAATCAGCATATCAAACCCTAATAAGCCTCATGTAGGAAGTAGGATATTTAATCTTATGGATTATACAAATATACACAATACCTGGTGGTAAGAGAACAATTTGGTCACCAGAGCAAAATTTGTGTTTACTCTCTTTCAAATCTTCTCCTAGATAAAGTATATTTATGGTAAGTAAAGAAAAAATTATTTCAGAATCTTGATAATTTTTACACACCCAGAGTGAAATCATGACAGACCTTTATCAAGCTTTCTGCTTCCAAGAATTATTTCAATGATGTTGAGGCTTCTAAAAGTGACCCTTCTACTTTAATATCCTGAGTTTGTTTAGTAAATGCTCAGAAAGACATTTATGTTTTGATTGTGTTATTTTTAGGTAACTTAAAAAATAAATACTTTTAAAAAGGATTCCATAATTGTACACACATCTGATTTTATTCTCACCTCTAGAAAAGGAAATGTAGTAATGGGAAATATAAGTCACTTCTCTTCCTGAGGTAAATATCTGACATATACAATTAGAAAAAGGAGTTATTTTGGCTCATAGATTCAGAG
Source organism: Tympanoctomys barrerae (assembly GCA_002564285.1). NCBI lineage: Eukaryota > Metazoa > Chordata > Mammalia > Rodentia > Octodontidae > Tympanoctomys > Tympanoctomys barrerae. The sequence goes on along the minus strand of NDGN011517578.1, from coordinate 12,684 downwards.
AGTTCAATCCATGGTAAGCTAGTTTCAGAGCAGAAGAAAGATGGGAAGCGGCATGGAAGGAGAAAGCTTCTCAACTCATGGCAAACGGGAAGCAGAGGGAGAAAAAGGAGGAGTTGGGACACAGATATACTTTTCCAGGTCTAGCTCCAAGTGACTTTCTTCCTTCAAATAGCCCTTAGCTCCCAACAGTATGTTCAGTTATGACCCAATCCCCTTCCGAGCACTGTGAACACACTTCAGGTTTTTGGAGAACATTTTAGACCTCAACCATAACAGGGAGACTTTATGTGGTCTGGTGTTTTGATGTGTTCAAGCCAGGCACTCCAATGTCATTAGAACTTTTGATACTCTCAGTCAATGAATAAGTCTAGACAGAATTGAAGAAACTGTAGGAGAGCCAACATATTTCAACATCTCAATGTTAGAAGAGTTGTTGACATAGCTTCATTATTCTACAAAACACCAGAACCTTCAAAGACCTTGACTCAAACCATTTTCTATGAAAATATGGATACAAAACCTTGCATAACTAAACATGGAAATAAGAATGTATGGGAATCAGTTAGACATTTTCAATATGTTCCTATACTTCTGAAAATTTTGTAATAGTGCTAATCACAACTTATGTTATTGCTTATTATATTATCAGTCTTTCACAATATGCTACAACTCTAGAAGAAAAATGTATGTGTGTATTTCTGCTTTTCTTCAAGCTGTCTATTTTCCCCCTTGTATCTCCTCCCAGGTACGTGGCACATGACAAATCCTTAGCAAATATTTGTGATGAAAGAACACAGGTAGAGCGAGAAGGAAATAATATTGTGTTGAGTTAGCAAAGCGTGTTTTAGGCAAGGATGGTAAAGTTTGGTTTCACGGTTGACTTCCATCATCCTGGTGTTTGTCCCACATTAGATTTGTTCTTCCACTTTCCACTCCTGCTTCCCAATCCCAGCAGCATTGCAGTAGTTTGTGCCCTGAAGTCACACACACAATAACCACATGATGTTATTGATGGAGGCTACTCAGTACTATCCAGTCCCTGCAACCTTTCTTTTTAATCCCTAACCCCAAAGTGTCAATCATTAACAATGGTGTTGGAGTAGAGGAGAGGTTTCCCAGCACCAGACAACAATCAGATTTACTATAAAAGCTGTACCATTTATACAGAAATCCTACAGTCATTCTGTCAGTTATTGAATCATTCTTGTAACCAATACTCATTTCATTGGTTTGATTATTTATTGTGTTCTAGGCTTAACTCACAACACAATGTGATCACAATACAAAGAAAGAAAACAGCAAACTTAAAAAGCAGCAGCTGACTTCTTTTAGGGGTCTTCTTTGAGCCAGCTTCCAACAGGTAGGACTCTAAGGTGTAATTTGTTAGGCCGCAATCATTGACTGAAGCTACGAGCAAATCGTAGACCATATGAGATCTGCAGGGAAGTTAGATTCATTTAAGGCAGTGAGCCGGTTATGTAGGCAACCTTTGGAGATTCATGCCTCTTTCTCTGAGTCATTTGTCAGTCCTGCATTGCACACTTTCTATGGGACACTGTGAGAGGCCCTGGGGACATAGACATGAAAGAGAGTCCCCTCCCTAAAGAGGGTCACAATCTAGGGACAGACAAGAACAGGCAAATTAATACTAATAATACAGTGATAAGTACAGGGTAGATGTAAGCAGAGGGAACTATGGCAACTCAAAGGAGGGGCAGCCAAAGAAGCCCGGGGCTGTGGGCGAGGCTTCCCAGCGAAGATGACGCTGTATGCATGCGTGCCAGCCAGGCAAAGGGTGTGCGCTAACAGGAGGGGCTTTAACAAAGGAAGCAGCAAGCACAAAGGCTCATGGGAAGATAGAAAGACACTTGTGTGAAACTTCAAAGTATTCAGAGTACTAGGGACTTCAGCTTTAGGAAGGAAAATAACCAAAATGAGGAAATTCAATAAAGAAGAACCTACTTGGGAAGAAAGTTCGTGATATGCTGGCAGTAGCTCTTTAGAAAGTTTTCTCTGGTGAGGAAGATTAATGAGTGGGAGGTGAAAGATAACAGCAAAGAAGGAGAATTGTCACTTGTGCATTTGAACTTCGAAGCTGCTCTTTGAAAAGACTGTAGACCCCTCCTAAGAGGTATATAGCATAGTGGCACAGCAGTGTTGTAAGTAGTGCTAAAGAGAAAACAGTGAAAGTAAAAGCAGGGAGTGAGAATGAACTGGAAATGAGACATGCCACAAAACTTATGCTCTGTACGTGTAACGGACAGCTGAGTAGACACATTAGACTCTAAGGTTTGCAGGAGCCAATGATCTATGCGGCCTAAAGAATAGACACATTCATCAAGAAATGATTCCTCCAGTATACACATTTGAAAGAAGGCCTATTGAAGGGTCTTTTTAAAAAAGAAGTCAGGACCAATCTGACACTTTATTAAAACCTAGTAGCCATGAGTGTAGGAACTTTTCCACAGCTGCATCTGCAATGATTTGAGAAGTCATGGAGATAAGGAGAGCTCTATAAATACTTCTTCAAGAAGGAGGTGAACAGAGGGAGCAGAGTAGCTGAACAGCCATGAGCTGCCAAGATCTCCCTCTAGGAGCAGGCTGTACAAGGAGATTGGCACACCAGAGCTACAGGGTCCCCCATTCTAGCCACAACTTCTTGAAAAGAAGACAATAAATTTAAAGTTTTTGTTGTTTCTGAAGCCTAGGAACACTTCCTTCTTGAGAAATGTCCAACTCTCTTTCAAATATAATGAGCTCTGTTATCACAGTTAGAATGAACCAAGTAGGAGGGTTTTTTTTTTTTTTAATAGAAAGGCTTCTAATACTATTCTAAATTAAAGGAAAAAAAATTCTCCCAGAAAGCAACTTCATGAAAGCGGATTATGCAATATAAACTCAATTCTCCAATACACTGGTATATATTTTAATTTTTTTAAAAAATTAAAAAAACAGTAAAAAATACATTGGAAACAATACAGAATTTGACTAAATAAAATGATAGTAATTGAACAATGATTGTTATATTACATATTGTTGTCTTCAGATTAGTTCAGATTAGCAGATATAAGCATGCAAAATTGGTCAAAACATTAAAAAGAAGAAAAAACTTGAAGCATTAATTGTTCCTTTCAATAGACCAGCAGAAATAAGAAGTACAGTTATCCAAGCTGTGTATGTACCTCTCTCTCTCGCTCTCTCTCTCTCTCTGTTTCATCCAAGCTGTGTGTGTACATGTGTCTCTCTCTATCTGTCTCTCTCTCTCTCTCTGTCTCTCTGTCTCTGTATCTCTCTCCCTCTTTCTTTTCTCCTTTCCCTCATCTAAGTTGTTCCTTCTTTTCAACAGTTGATCATGGCTGACACATTTGTAAAGTAATTTTTTTTAAAAAGCAAGGGGGAAATGCACAGACATAGTAGTCTTCATAAGTCCCTCTCGAAGAATTATAGCCCACAAGCTTTGTCTTTACCAATGCCAGGCAGTAAAATAATTTGAATTAATCTTCTAGAAAATGTCTTCAGGCCAGTGATTTTGTTTGTGTAGTTTAGGCTAAAGTCCTAAGCCGAACTGAAGTGAAGTTGATCATCTTTTGAAAATGGTACAACACCCAGGGTTGAACAATGTAACTTCCAGTTAGACCATTGCCACCTGAGGTAACTAAATGAGAAAATTTGGTCAATGAATTTATCAGTGGCAATAAAGTTAAATACCATGAAACATTAATAAAAGCAATGGCTTTTATTTTAAAATAGTGAACCATAGCTTTTCATTAAGGAAAAACATTATTCAGAAAGGCCAGTTTTCTGTTTAAGTCCACCTACTTCCTAATCATAATACTATAGTCCATACTCCAAAAAGCACTTGCTTTTTACTGGGTATAGAAAATGGACAAATATACTTGTGGTGGAGAATAATAAAAAATGGGGACATTAGGAACTACTTGCACAAATGTGGGGTACAGAGATTTATGTTTCACCACTTTCATAGAAAAATTTCCTTCTCACAGTTACCCATTCATTAACAGAGAGAATAAAATAAGGAGATTCTCAGGGTCAATGATAAAATAAATTTTGGATATGTCAAGTTCTGGTGAGTCATCAAAATAAAAATGTCCAGTAACTAATTGGATATATAAATCTTAGCTTTAAGAGAGAAGTCTGAGTTGGAAATTTGTAATTTAGGAGTTATCTTTTAGGTTTATATCTATAGCAATGATTTAGTGGAAAAGCTAAACCAAGTTATTAAAGATAGAAGATAAGTTTGTAATGTGAGAAATTCACATTGTCTTTTCAACTACTTCTTAGCTCTACAGTAATACTGTAAACATTAGTATTTTATAGGAAAATGTTCAAAAACCATTCCATAAACAAATTCAACTCTCGGTGTCATGTCAAGCAAAGTTTGAGGCAACATTTGCGAATGCTGGTTTGATCATTTGTAGTCATGAAGTAGATCAAACCAAAGGAGGAGCAAAGCATTTCGGAGCATGAGTAATTTGCACCATAAGCCTTGGAGGTTAAAGGAAGACTCATCCGCATGAGAAGTGAATTACTAAGTCTAAGCAATGAGATGATCTACTGGGGAATATTCTTCATGTTCTCTGCACTTAGCGAAAGCTGAGAGGCCTCCTCCACTGATTTGAAAGTTTTGAGAGTCAGAGGTGTACCAGGATGAAAACCATGAAATCTCCAACCAAAGTTGGATTTCTACATGCCCTTCCGCCAGCCCTGCAGCCTTCACTTGTAGTCCTCTCCCGAGTATGCAGGGGTTTCATGCTAGTTTATGTGCTGTCACTTCCAGAGCAGATGCTAACCTTGTTGATATCGATAGATCAATTCATATTTTTATCATATAACACATTATTGTGGAGCATATATTCGCTCTGTGCTGGGCACTATTAAGTGTTTTAGAACATGATGGAAAGAAGCCTCTATCCTCATGAAACTGTAATGAAACGAGAGACTTTATGTTGAGAGTTGTCTCAGGTTCACAAAATATTAAACAGGTTACAGAGATAGTCTTGTTTTCCTGGTCCTAATGCCTGCAAAGCTTTCCTAATTATAAGCCTCTCTTCCAGAGTGGCACATTCGTTAAAACTGAAACCAATGCTACATTATCACTTGGTGTCTCTAATTTGCACTAGGTCTTACTCTCAGTGTTGTGTAGACTCCGGATTTGGATAAATGCATAAATGACATATATCTCCCACTATTGTCATATACAAAGTTCTGCACTATGGACTTTCAAGGTATAGAGAAGTACAAAAATCAAGAAAATAGCTAGATGAGTAATTTAGATAGATTAAACTGTAGGTAGATACAGATAGATCAATTGATCAAGAATTGATGTAAATATAAACAGGAAAAAAGGAGAGAGAGAGAGAGAAAAAAAAAGAAAAGCGAAAAAGGATCAGGTCTGTGAATAATTTATTAAGCGGGAAGATATAGTTGGGATTGAGAAGGGTATTATTATAGAAACAGTTGTCATAGGGACTTTTAAACAAACACTGAGATGACAAGAAAGAGCAGCAATATAAAGAGTAGAAGAAAACACTATTTTAACAAAGCAAATAGCAAGTGTGTGGCAGATTGCATTTTTCGAAGCTGGCCAGACAGTATATTCCATTCAACTTACAAAGTGGCTGCTTCCCTGAATCTGAGCATGACTTTGTAAGTGCCTTCACCCACAGAATGTAGCAGCAATGGTGCAAAGGCACTTCTGGGACTAGGCCATAGAATTGCAACTCAATTCCTGCCATTTGGTACACCTGCTTTCACTGCCCAGTTTCTCCACCTTGTGAGAGAACCCAGACCACCTGGAGAGAAAGGCAGGTGTCCCAGCTCAAGTCTCAAGTGAGTTCCCAGACAAAAGCCAGCATCCATCATAGTCGAGTGCAGGAAGATGCCTCCAGGTGGCCCCAGTGCCGGCTGTGAAGTTGCCCTCAGCCTTTGAGTCTTTCCACTGGAGGACTGAGACACCATGGAGCATAAATTAGCAGTCCCTATGGGGTCCTGCAGGGCTGTGATCCAGAGAGCCCAATAGCATAACAAAATCATTGTTCTGTGAACTGTGGAGGTGGCTTGTCATAGCACAACAGATAACTACTTCTAAGTGCTAAACCTTTTAGCGGAAAGTAAGTGGTGGATATTTAAAAATCAAACAATGGTACTACACTGTGACTGTGTAGGGCAGAACTACAGGGACCAGAGGACAGGTCATATGAGGCTTTGCAGACAATAGGAAGGAATGTAGGGGTGTTTGTTATGCTTTATGGTTAGCATAATGGAACCCATCATCCTATTTGTAAGGGGCAATGATTCCAAAATGCAGTATAAAAAGCACTTTGACCCTGGAACCATAGCATGAGGATTCAAAGGACACTTTCATGGTGCATTGTATGTGTTTTCTTGGATAATCTATAAACTTTTTCAGTTCTCGATTTCATCAGCAGTTAAGTAGAGATGAAAGTAATAGGTACTACTCCATAGGTTTGCTACAAGATTCAAATGACCTAATGGGTATGAAATGATTCAAGGAAGCAAAAATGTATGTTTTTTTTAAAAAATTGTGAGTAAAATGAACCAAATAAAGAGTTCAGTTTCTCAATGGAGAAATTAAATACATCAAATTTTCCTTTAAAATTTACTTCCATTAGCTCATTGTACCATGGCTGGCCATATCAAATTATTATGTGAAACATAAGTGTCCTATACTTCATGTCAGGTTAACTGTCAACAATGAGGTAACATATATGGTGATAAATGGAACATAAAACTTATAAATTCTGTCAAGGAAAAGGGTGGTAGTTATTTATAGAAAGAAAGAGGAGGCAAGAATGTAGTGAGCATTTTGAATACCTTCTTGTAATAGCCCCACAACTTTCAGCAGTTCAAGGTACAAGGAAGCCAGGGGAGATTTCATTACTAGCTGAGATTTTGACCCCGAAACCCCACATAGAACTTCAATGATCTAGATTAGATTTAGCACTTTTTATTTTGATGAACTGGATTGATGTAGATGAAAAAAGAAGCACAAGAAACATCATTCTTTCCCAAAACTAGCCAAGAAATTGCCTAGGCGTTGAGGCACACCTGTCATTCCTACCCAGAGAAGCACTGAGCTACATCAGCTATCTAGCATCCAAAAGCAAATACAGTCAAAGAGACTGTGATAGAAATTCTCTCACAGGCGAGCTGCTTAGGATCTCCAGCAACACTCTGCTTAACAATAACAAACGATGCTACTGATGATGGTAATTGCAGTAATACTATTCATTTGGTGGGAACTACCTTTTATACATTACCACATTTAATATTTACAAGAACTCACGGATACCCAATGTACAGTTCTCTTAGTATCCAAAGGAAATCACAAGAGGTGCACTCCGAACATGGGTTCAACGGCAGTTCTTCCCATCATCTTTGTGCCTTGGGAATTAAATATCTGAGGAGGGACTATCCCTCGGGAGAGAAAAAGTGGAGAAGCTGGTCCTTGAGAAGAAGCCCATACCAGGAGCTTCCAAATACTGACCAAGTTGCCAAACATTGACTACAGAAAACTACCCCGTTTGGGGGCTGGGGAGATAACTCAGCAGCTTAAGTACCTGACTGGCAAGCACAAGGTCCTGGGTCTATCACTGGTACCAAAAGAAAAAAGAAAAAAAAAACTATGTAATTTCATTGTCACTAGCTTGGACATTCTTTGAAAGCCCAAGAGCATAATTTCCTTTTGAAAAAAATACCAAATTATTGTAACTGTATATTTATTCATGTCAGGAATGGCATAGGAAGTTGAAATCAGTCTAAAGTGCTGATTTCCCAATTTCCCTTAAAACAGTTTCCCCTCCTCCAGGCCTTGGACTAGAAATCCCATCATTAGCTGTTCATTCCTGGAGGTTGAGCATTGTCCACCTAATGCCAGACATTCCAGCGGTGGCGATTTTTATTTTTTCTTCTAGGAGTCTGACTTTGAAGACACGGGCTTCGTGAGTCATCTAATTCATTATTTGTGATAATAATGGACATTTTGACGAATGCATGTTCTAACGCAGAACTGGGTGCAGAGATCAGATAAAAAGCAAGCAGACAGACGGGTACGGGAGGGAAAGCCTTCCTAATGATCAGTTGCTAAATATTTTACAGCTTTAGGAAGTGCCAAGTTGGGCCACAAAGAAGACAGTCCTGAGAGTGAGACAGACCACTGTCCGTTCCTCTGCGCACTCTCCCATGAAGCAGGCGGCTCCTGCCCTCCTCCAGATGGTACTGATGAGCGTCACCCTCCCTCCTTCCCTTCCTTCTCTTCTTCCTCCCTCCTTCCCTTCCTTCCTGCCTTTCCTTTCCTTCCCTGCCTGTCTCCCTTATTTCTTTACTTCCGTCCTTTCATTCTCCCATTCTTCCATTTTCTCTTTCTTTCAGAAATTCCTCCACGGGCCACTCTTCGGGCATTTGCAACACGATACATGTCTGAAATCTTCCCTCCTTCTCCGCCACTCCATTTTCCTTTCCTTCGCTCTTTTCTGTCCAGTATTTCCTGCAGCTTTACCTGGGGATCCTCTTTATTTTTCACTCCCTATGTGCTTTCTGTCTGTAAGCACCTCCAGGACTTCTAATCCTGTTTGAAGGGCCCAACCTCAACCTCTACATCTAGAGCTCAGGCCTATAAGAACAACAGCCTGTCCAACCTATCTACTTGTATGTTTCAAAAGTAACATGTTTAAAACTAATTCCATAATCTTTGATATTCCCTTTCCCTAGAAGTTCCCTCTACTGCTTCCTTTACCTCTTCCCAAAGCATCTTTCCTGACTACAGCTCTGCAAATAATTGCCAATGGCTCTTTTCTTTTCCTTTCCTTCTCTTTCTTTCTTTCTTTTTTTCTTTCTTTCTTTCTTTTTTTAAGACATAATCATATTAGAGAAGGAGGATATTTAAACATGAGGTGGACTTTGATTAACTCTAATGTTCTCATTACCTGGGCTGAGTCAGCTATTCCTTTAACAAAGGAATGAGATGATCAACTTACAAAGACAAGGTTTATTGTGGCTTACAGTTTTATAGATTCCAGCCATACCTGATTGGTTGATCTTGTTGTCTCCAGGCCTCTGGTGGTGTGTGTGGGGGTGCATTTTGTCACGGCAGGAGTGCATGGCGAAGCAAAGCTGCTCGCCTCACAGCCGGGATGCAAAAGGAGGAAGGGGAAGGGCTTGGGCCCCATTTTTCTCTTCAAGGTCCTGTCTCCAATGCCCTAAAGCCTCTTATTAGGTCCTGCTTCTTGATGTATCCATCACTCCATAGTAGCACCTCACTGGGGACAAAACCACAAATACGTGGGCCTTTGGAAGACTCTTAGATCCAAGCCATGGGACTCTCTAACTACTTATTCAATCTGCAGAAATTAGAGCCTTCTACAGAGATTCTAAAGCTATAGATGCATAGAACCTACCCCTACGCTATCAAATCTGAATATGTAGGTGGAACCGACGTCTACATAATCTTTAGTGTTATCTAGGTAGTAATAAATGCTGGTAGGATTGACAGCCACTAGCCTGAGCCAGGCTATGTTCAATCCACTCTTCTTGCTGTTCTTTGGTTTGGAAAAGGATAGTCTGTTGTGTCCTCCAGAAATTCATGTGAGGAACTGAATCCCTATTTCACAGGGTTAAGAGATGAGGCCTAATGGGAAATGTTTAGCTCAAGAGGGAGTCATCTCCTGAGTACATTGGTGGTAAAGTAGAGTCCAGCTCCCTTTTGCTTCTTGGCCTTTCTACCTTCCACCATGTGATAAAACAGGGAAAAGGCCCATGCCAGATGGTGGTGCTTTGCTTTTGTACTGCCCAATCTCCAAATCTGTGAGAACATACATTGATTTTCATTATACATTATACATAAAAGAATTGGTACCAGAGATGTGAAATGTCACTCCATCAAATACCTATAAAGGTAGGAGCAGCTTCAGACATATATACTGGGTAGAAGTCTGAATAGTTTGAAAGAGCAGACTGGAAAGAGCCTGGACGGCCAGGAACAAAGTTTTAGGGTAATTATGGTGGGGATTCAAGAAAAAAATATAGCTGTAGAGAAAGCCTGAAACTTCTTAATGAAATAAAAACTGGTCATGATCAAAATGTTAGTGAAATAATGCGCAGTGAAGACAATCCTACTGCTGCCTCAGATGGAAGTGAGGAGCATACTACTGGAAACTTGAGGAAAGCCATAATGTTATACACTGACAGACAACTTGAGTATATTATGTGCACGGTATAGGGCCTTATGGAAGACAGTGAGGAACCAGGTGTAGCTCAAGTGGGCCCACAGATGGCCCTAGCTGCTACTCCAGAAGGTACAGGTCATTAACCATGACAATATGCACATTGGTTCTTCCTCTGTAGACACACAGAATGCTCAGCTGCCTCCAACTAGATTTCAAAGGATGCTGCAGAGACATACTACATATTCCACATCAGCACAATGGCCAGCAACGTTGTGGGTTTGAAGCTGCTGGAGAAAGTCCCCCCATAGAGCAACATATCATGGAACCACAGCTGGTGAAAACTCCCAGACCTTAGAACCACAGAGCCACCCAGGTGCAGCACCAGCTTGGGACATAGCTTCAGGCAGAGGACTCCCACTGGTGGCCATACTATGAGCTGTGTCCAGAAGCGCTGTGGGGTAAGCCTACCTGGAGCTTTAAGAGCTTAGTGCCTGCTCCAGTGCATCTGAACTGTGAGACATGGAGCCAGAAATTATCTTCAGACCAAAGCATCAAATGCTGATTGACCTAACAGGTTCAGATTTACAAAAACCTGTTACCCCTTCCTTCCTTTTTCTTGTATGAGAATGCCTATTGGTTGCTTGTCTCACCACTCAATCTCAAAAGTGCATAATATTATTGACTTGACAAGCTCATAGATGGAGAGAAATTTGTGTCAAGATTAACCCTGGCATTGAGACTTTCTCTTATCTCATTTAAATGAGATTGGATTTTGGACATTTGAATTAGTACTGGATCTTAAGCCTTTGGAGCCACTAGGTAGAATAAATGAGTGTATGTTGCATATGAGAAAGATAAGAATTTGGAGGCATGGAGCAGAATGCTATCATTGGAATTAGCCCCCCAAAATTGATGTGTTGGAAGATTAATGTCCAATGCAACAGTGTTTGATTGAAAGTAAGGGTTAATGGGAGGTGCTTAGGTCATGAGATCTTTGTGCTCATGAATAGACTAATGTATTCTAAGGATTCCCTTTGCCTCTTTTTTTTTTTTTTCTGCCTACCACTATGCTATGATGAAGCAGGAAGGCCCCTACCATGTGTTAGGATCTCTGTCTTGGACTTCTCGGTCTCCAGGACAATGAGAAAAGGAATTTGTTTGCATCATTAACTACCAAGGCTCCGGTATTCTGTTAGAGTAGTACAAAATGGATTGGGACAGATTCTATACTGGCTTAAAACATGACAAGATACCTGCCACAGTTCTTCCCTATAGAGTATCTCAATCCTGGTAACACTAAATTAAAAAATTAAATAAGTTATAAAGGCAAGAGTGTATTTTTATTTCTCCAGGCATTTTTAATCCGAATATGAGATGCGGGCCCAAGGGCACCTCTCTTGTGCCTGGGAAGTAGGGATAAAAGTGACTCAGCACTGAAGTTGGCAGAGCTGATGGGCAGAGAGAACCTGGATCAATAGTGGTACGGAGCCTCTGCTGCTGCCCGGATGGAGCCAGCTTGTCCATAGAAGTCTTTCTATACGACATGACGAATATCCTTTACTTGAACCAGTCTGAGTGGTGAGTTTTGTTACCATTGCTGGGAAGGGATAGAGATATACATATTTAGCAGATCAGGTCAGTAGGACTGAGATGTGGAGAGATGGACCCTTAGGATGAAAAAGCATGATCATTCAGGGAAGGGGAAAATCATTAAAGTCACAACGGAAGTGAGAACAAAATACTCTGGGAATTCAAAAAGAAGAGCTGATTTAAATATAAACATTAAAAAATGACTTATAAAACAGGATCAGGTGAGAGAGAATGTAACAGCTCATACAGTTTTGACAGATACCAGGAAAGAGGTAATTCAAAATATGGAGGAAAAAATGTGGACAGTATTCCATGTTGGGGACTGTGGAATAAGAAAGAAACACTTTGGTAAGGTATGTATATATGAAGGTTTTCTTTCTTTCTTTCTTTCTTTCTTTCTTTCTTTCTTTCTTTCTTT
>NDGN011517575.1:1909-17539 GCA_002564285.1 Tympanoctomys barrerae | reverse complement strand
CAGCAGAAATGCACAGTACAGTTGTCCAAAGCATCCTGCTTCCATACATTGATAAATCTCTTTCCCTACTCCCTCTCCTGTCCTTCTCCTCAACTCAACTCTTTCCTTTTGAAAAAGTTCTTTCCTTTTCCCCAGTGTCTGCTGTGCCCTTCGGATTCCATTCTTCTCTTTCAGGTTCTCACACTAAGGAGACAACATGATATTTGCATAGGTGGGTCTGATTTATTTCACTTATTTATTTCATTTTATTTTAGTCTCTAAAACGAGGTGATAGGTTAGTGTTGCTCAGCCCCAGAGCTCCCAAGAAGCACTGTGGGCAAGGCAGGAGGCTGGGATTGAGCCTTGAGATAAGAGGCTATGACTTCTCAGGGCATAAAAAAATCACACATCAGAGCCGAAGCCCTGACCTGAAAACATTAGCTATTACCTTGAAGTGTGTAATGCAGATTACTCTTTGGACATGTCCTTCTCTCTGCATACTGCAGAGGTGATTTCAGGCCACCCAGCTAGCCCAACTCACAGCACTCATGGATGTCCCACTACTCTTCTCATTGTCAGTCAATGAAACCTGGGTTTGGCCTTGAGTAGAAGCTTTTGTTTTGGTCAGCCATCATCCTAACTGGACTTAGGACCCCCTGAGGTCCCCACCATGTTGGATGTATAATTATGGCTTTATTTACACTATGGTCTGCACTGGAAGTGGTACATTGGAATTAACGCACTAGAATTCTAATAGCTTTCCCTTTTGGAATTACAAATGTAAACTTCCCAGACTGCAATGAGGATGGGCAAGGGCTTTCTATACTTTAAAGCTGGATTTCATAATAAATGGAACATTCCTGCCTTTAGTACTGGTGGACTAGGGAATATAGACCAATTTAGCTGCTGAGGACAATTAGAAAAGATAAGCTAGATAGTTTGTAAAATTTTTCTTGAAGGCACTAGACAGGTAATAAGGCCCAAAAGGATTAATAGGTTAAAATTTGAGAGAAGACAGAAATCCAGAGTGATGGAAACCTGCTGTATTTAGGAGCACTTTACCAATTCCAGATGACATGGTAGGGAGGTAGAGAAGTTAAGTAGGATTTTGACAGCTTCATGGGGCACTGGGAAGCAGGAATTCAGCAGTGGTAGTGAGTCTATGGCACATGTGCCACCGCGAGCTACTTATTATCATTGAAAGCTCTAAAAGGTTCACCATCCCTGGGACTGTAGGGCTTCTCAAAGTGAGGAAGCCTAGTGGATCTTCTGTGACTCTGGGTGATGTCTCTAAATATCTCTACCTAGGACAGAGATGCCCCAGAAGTAAACTAACTTTCAAAGAAATGAAACTCAGCCTTGAATATTGTTATTACCAGGTTTGGAATAAGGGAATCCCACATTGCTAATGTCTCTAACTACATTCAGAAACAAATCCTTTCTGAAGGAATGGTAGGATATCTGTAGTCTTTTTAATTTTTAAATATTTTTCATACCAATTTTAGGCATGCAATCAAAGTATTCCAGGCACATGAAGAACACAGCCACAAATAAAGATCAAGAGAAACATAGAGCAACACAGCATCATAAATATGTTGGACATATTCAAAGACATAAAAAATAATACTGAGATATTTGGTAGAGGAGCATCAAATGGAATTTGTAGACCTGAAAAATTCAGTTGCTGAAAAAAACTCACTGAGTAGGTTTTAACAGAAGATTAAACAGAGCTGAATACAAAACTAATGAACTGTAAAAGAGGTCACAGGCAAATAAAGGAAATTATATTTTCAATGACAGAAAAGAGAGAAAAAAAGGGGACATGGAGACTTTATGAAGTCTAACATAATGAGTCCCAAAACTATAGGAGAGAGATTAGGAGCAATATTTGAAGACATAGTAGATAAAAATTTTCAAAACTTGATGATAGGCATCGAGGTGAGGATTCAGAGAGTACTACAGATTTATAATATGACTAATAAAAGAAAAACCAGGTATAGTACAAGGCTATCCAAAACATTTTCAGAGAATTGACAGAAAATCACTTAGTAGCAACATCCTTTTAAAATGAAGATGAAATTAGCACATTTGCAGCTAAAAATGTCGGATGAAATTGTCACCAGCAGATCCTATACCACAGAAAATACTAAAGGGTATTCTTCACACAGAAGGAAAATAATTAAAGGCAGAAATGTAGAGATGTAGGAAGGAATGAAGAGCAATGGAAGGTGTAAGTATACAGGCAATACACATAAATATTGAGTGTGATCATGCTCTGGAATTCATAATATCTATGGAAATAAAATGCATGGCAATGACATCACATAAAGTCAGAATATGGAAAGGGAATGTATCAATAAATTAGCATCTTAAGACATTGGAGGAGGAGTATAATTTAACATTATGCTTTTATAAACCAAGAATATAAATTATATCTTTAGAGTAATGCTTATAAGAATAGTAAGAGAATGGATAGCACCCAGCACATATACTCACATCCATACACACTTTTCCTAAGTGAAAATTGTGGTTTTGCATGGGTGGAGGTATCTGGCCAATTTTTCCTTTCCTTTGCTTATCATGTTTTCAAAATTCTCCATCTAACATGTTGAAAGGGGCCATGGAAAGAATTCTGCCTTTGAATTTGATGACTTTCCATTTCTTTATTTTTAGCTCGTCTAGGCTAGAGATCAATAATTAAAAGTAAAATCTGCCATTAATCTGGTCTTTTTTTTCTTTTTTGCTTATCAATGTAACCCAAATATCTTTCTGTCATCAAATATTTTTCTATAATATTTTAATGAATTTAGATTAGTACATTTTATAACTACTCTATAATTTATTTAACCATTTTCTCGTTATTGGACATGTGGATGATTTCTAATTTTTAGAAGTAATAAATACTCCTAATAAACATTTTTACACACGTGATTCTTTTCCTGAGAACATATTCCCAGAGGCATGCCTGGTGGGCCACAGTCTATGAAATATTAAGATTCTTGATTCATGTTACCTACTTGCTTCCCTCTAAGGCTGTATCTAGCAGTGTTGGGGACAGGACCCAGGGCTTCACACATACTGAACAAGGGCTCTGCCACAGAGCAATACCCCTCCCCGCAGCTGCCTTTTAGCTGACCAGGGTGAGAGTATGGGGGACACGCAATAATTATTTGAATGGTGTGCACACAGCTGTGTCTATGGCAGCTCCCAGCTTACCTACTATACATGCCACTGTGGTCACACCTGGAGAATTAGGCCCGGCAGTCCAGGATTTTATGTTAATGTGCAGAAGGACCAAGCAATTCAGAGAAAGCACAGCTTGATGGGTGTGGCTCTGCTTGGGGAAGCTTCCTGAGGAGGTGAGAAAGACCTTAAGGCTGCAACCGACTGACTGACTGGCCCGGAGGTCAAGGAAAGAGCTGATGCAAAGCAAATGCCTGTGTGACCCAGCAGATGCAGGACAAGAGCGGCTGGATGGAAGAAGATGCGGCTGTGCAGAGCTGAACCAGCCTGGCTTGGGGCTACCTGGGGACAGGGTGCCACACCCCTGCCAGACTGGATGAAATTGGAGACTAAGGTGGGCTCTTAAGCAAGGCAAAGAAAGGCTTGGGGAGAAGGACAAGACTGTGTCCTCACTTAACCTCCACACTCAGGAGAGTTTTCAGAAATAGGAAGAAACTGGTGTTTTGCTGCTTCCTATAATATTGGAGGGGGGACCCTGCCAATTTGCTAGTCTTGGAAGGATAATAAAAATAAAACTTTCCTTCTCTCTCAGCAGAATGGAATTAGACTCCCCTTGTTACAGCTTGTGCTGCCACCAATTAAAGAGAGAGAGAGAAAAGAAACTCTGCCGAAACCTCCTCTACCTTCCACTGCACTTACTTAATCCAGGTAGTTTAAATCCCCCAAGGACCTTAAACTAAATCAACCACCAAATATTGAAAAATATAAACAAACTATTAATTAGAAGGCTTGTAAAGCATGCCTTTCCTTTCATGCAGGAAAGCAGGAGAACAGAGAGGATGTGGGATGGGAGCCCCTCCAAAGGTGAGGAAGAAAGAAGTCCAGGGCATATTGCTTTCTCTCCAGGGATTTCAAAGCAAAGATTTGTAGAGACTCCAGGAATACTGGGGACAGCTCTGGTATCTTGTTAAATCAAACAGAGACCTCATTAGAGATGAACGAAAGCAGCTCTTTTCCCTGGTGGGAGAAGCCCAAGCAGAGCTGTACTCAAGGACAGCCTGCCTGCAGGCCTACCCAAAAAGCAGGGGGATGTCCTGGACTAGGGCGGACAATAGGTACTGGCTGTTGGGGAAGCTGCCACCTCCAGGAGTGGATTTAATCCTCTGTCTGCCCAGAAGAAGCTGAGTCAGGTCATCTGAAAGCACAGAACACAGCTGTACCCCACAGGAAGAGCTGGGGAAAGGTGCTGTCCACGATGGGGGCAGGCTGCATCTGCTCTTCCACTTGGGCAGAGGCACTTGGCCCTGTTGGCACAGTGTGAACCCATTTTCTCTACCTTGTATTGGTTGGACTATGAGAACATGTTACTGTTTTAAGAAATGAGACTTCGGGGGTCAAGAAGGGGACTTTTGCATTTTCAACTTCTGGATTTATTGTTATCAGTCCAGTAAAAGAAGGTGTAGATCTGCCTCATTCTTTGTGCCAGAATTCAAATCCTCTCTTGATGGACAATTGTGTTGTTTCTTAACTTCTGAAATTGTAAACAAACTGCAGAGACTGTCCTTATACATATTTCTTTGAGTATAACATAGTTATCTGTGAATTTAAAATGCTAGCACTATAAAACACAAAACTGCGACTCCTGGAGGATAACATAGCAGAAAATCTAAGTGATCTTGAATATGGCAATAACTTTTTTTAGATATAACATAAAAGGTACCATCCATAAAAGAAGAATTTTAATAGACTCCATAAAAATTAAACATTTCTGCTCTGTGAAAGGCATTGTCAAAAGAATTAAAGAAATGGGAGAAAATATTTGCAAAAGGCATATATCTAATAAATAGCTGTTGTCCAAAATGTGTAGAGAACTCTTAAAACTCATCAGTAAGTAAATGAGTAACCTGATTAGCAAATCCCCTCTTGATGGAGAACTATGTTGTCCCTTGCCCTGTAAAATTATAAGCAATGCAGAGAATATTGATGTGCATATTTCTTTGGGTAAAAGTATATATCTATGAATTTTAAAGGCCTTAACAGATATTCACTAAAGAAGATATACAAATAGCAAATAACACATGAAAAAATGCTTAACATTATAGTCATCAGGGAAATGCAAATTAAAATGAGATACTAGTACATGACCCAGCAGATGCAGGACAAGAGTGGCTGGATGGAAGAAAGTGCGGCTATGCAGAGCCAAACCAGCCTGGCCTGGGGCTGTCTGGGGCTGCCTTCTTACCAGACTCTGGTAAGCTAGCAAAGATGTGGAACAATGGGAATGTCCATCCATTACTGATAAGAATGTAAAATGTTATGGCCACTTTGGAAGACAATTTGGCATCTTCTTAGAAAACTATCTAGCCCTACATTTGATTCCCAGTACTAAAAAGAAACCCTCATACCTAAACACACTCATACCATACAACTTAGTAATGCTGCTTCTTGGTTTACTCAAAGGAAATGAAAACATAGCTCCACATGGAACCTACACACAGAGGGTTATAGCATTTTCATTCATAATTACCAAAAATTGGAAGCAACCAAAGTGTTTCTCAGTGGGTAAATTGGTAAGCAAACTATGTTACATCCAGACAACAGAATATTATTCAGCACTAGAGAGAGATGAGCTATTGAGTCAAGAAAAATGTGGAGGAAACTTGAATCCATATTGCTGATAAAGGAAATCAACCTGAAAACACTACATACTGCACAACTGCAAATATATGACACTCTGGAAATGAAAAGAAAAATCCATGGCAGGAGTAAAAAGATCAGTGGTTGACAGGGTTTGCATATGTGTGTGAGTGGACAAGTGGCTTGGTGCGGAGAAGTGGACAACTGAGGGTGTCAGGACTTTTAGGACAGTGAAACGATGCTGTAAGTGCTATAATGGTGGGCCCATGTCCTTTTACATTTGTCCAAACCTATAACACGTACTACGCCAAGAATGTTCCCTAATTTAAACTGTGGATTTTGGGTGATATGATGTGTCAATGTAGATTCATCAATTATAGCACATGTACCGGTGTGACGATAGCTGATAGTGAGCTATGCCCATGTGAGACAGGAGGCATATGTGAAATTGCTGGACTTCCTCTTCAATTTTGCTGAGAATCTCCCATTCTAAAATGAGGCCTGTATTTATTTATTTATTTATTTATTTATTTATTTATTTTTGCGGAACCAGGGATTAAACTCAGGCCCTTGCGCTGCCAGGCAAGCACTTATTCTACAGAGCCATCTCCTGGGCCTCTTGTTTTCTTTTTTCTTTTTAAATCCTAGTATTAGAATTAGTGGGTCAAAGGATATTAGGGTTTTAAATTTTGAGTAGTGAGAATCTGAGTAGTGCCGTGAGTAAAGGTTAAAGCACGACCAAAAGACATATTATTTAACTCACATTGAATATGTTTTGAGCAACTCTACATTCTAATCAAGAAATCTAGAGCTTTCCACATAGAAATGAGTACCTGAGAGCGTCTGTTGCATGAAAGCATCAACAGCATGTGTCAGGACCCCTACTGCATATCACAGGATCTCTGGGCTGGGGAGATAGCTCAGCAGCATAAGCACCTGCCTGCCAAGCACATGGTCCCGAGTTTGACCCCTAGTACTGCATGCCGTGCTGGCCCCAGAACCGGGTGTGGTGGCACATGACTGTAATCCCAGTGCTGAGGAAGCTGAGACAGCTTAGGAGTCTGAACTGAGTAGCAAGACCTTGTATTAAAAGAATAATAATAATGATAAAAAAATCACCCAATCTCCTTTCAGCCTTGCGACACCCCATGAGGTAGACTTATCATCCCTAAATTCTGAATGTGGGAACTAAAGGCACACAGACTTCAAATAATTCACCAGAGAGGACTAAACCCAGAATGTGGTGCCTGAGCCTCAATGCTAACTTCATGCCTTCTTGCCTGACATGATTAACACAGGACACAGAAGTAAGAATTGCCAGATGTGTTAGCATTAACATTTTTTAAGGATGTTACTGGACCTTTAGGATATACAGACAAAAATAAGCCTTGATGATGCAAAGTGGGACAATATTCACCTAAGTTCTGCTCATTCTGGGAACAGAATCTTGAACACAGTCGTAAGTTTGAGCCTACCTGACACAGGAACGCATAGATTGTGGGTTCTTTCTTGCAGGCTGTGCACCCCAAATTTACCCTCTATGCTTTTCCACCCTACTCTGGGCTTCTATGCTGGTCTCTGGGGATTGTGTCACTGGCTTCCTGTCCACTGAGTCTGGTTTGGTGTGGCTGACAGGAGGCACTGGTAGGACACTGAATGTCAGGACTGAGAAAGGTCAGTCTTTATTCTACTGTTCTCCTCCCTTCTGAGCTGCAGGGTAGGATGTCTCAATCTAGATGTTGCTTCTTGCTTCAGGCCACTGTATGTCAAATATTGCTTATGCAACATGCTCTGAAAACAGTCTTTTCAAACAAACCTTTGATTGCTTTGGAAGACTCTTCCCCCTACTATGCCCTGAAAAATTCTAGCTCCACTTTCAAAAGTCCTATCTCTGCAGTGTTGAGTCTTCATCCTCTCAGGAAGAGCCAGTGCTTTTTCTGCACACTATGGCCCAAGCATGGCTGGTTTGGAAATGTGTCTTCGCATGGAGTTGCTGCCTTCTTATCACGGCCTCTCACCTCCATCTTCACTTTGGGCAGACAGAGCAGCCCTATGCAAAACCGTTACCTGGTTCTCATGTTTCTCAGGGTGTTTCTTTTTCATCACTTCATGGCAAATTATATTTTTAAGGATGCACATAATAACACCTCCCACCCCACATGTTTGGCTTCCTTGTGGCTGTGACACTCCTCCCTCTAGGAGGTGAGGTTTTGGCCCTACCTCCTCTGAGTAAGCTCATGATTGTTTCTATCAACACAGTTCAGCAGAAAGATTGTGGTGTGACTTCTGAAGTTAGGTTAGGAAGGGTGATGCAGCTTGGGCTGGTCTTGCAATGCTTGCTTTGTGCTGGCTTCCTACTTCATCTCAGAGCCCAGCTGCCAGGCAGTGAGAGGCCATGTGAGGCCATGTGAGATACTCCAGGCCCTGTACCAGTTGAGCCAGTTGTCTGCTTATCCCAGCCCAGGCACCAGGCAATGAGTGAAGAACCCACCTGGGCAGTGAATCTTCCAG
The DNA here is from genome assembly GCA_002564285.1 of Tympanoctomys barrerae. NCBI lineage: Eukaryota > Metazoa > Chordata > Mammalia > Rodentia > Octodontidae > Tympanoctomys > Tympanoctomys barrerae. The sequence continues at coordinate 9,229 of NDGN011517575.1, read as the reverse complement.
TTCTGTCTGTTGTAGCCCCTTGAAATCCAGATATTCCCAGCTGAGGCCCAGGACATGGAATGGAGAAGAATAATCTTCACATGCCTTTCCCTGTACTTTACCCCTGGAATCCACAAGTACAAGCAATTGCTGTTTTACACCACTAAGTTTGGGATGACTTGTTTTTCACAGTAGGTGGAACATGAGTGCACTTTATACCCAATGCAGTGCAGTTACTGGATGACGGTGTTGGTGCTGGTGCAAACAGCCTGCATGAAGAACCCAGAAATGCACAACCCTAGGACCTAAACATCCTTGTTTTCTACCTCTATTTTATTTAGAAGGAGGGGCAATAGTTTAAGTTCAGCTATTCCTCTAATCATCTATTCAGTGACTTCAGGGCAAGCATAAGGATTTAAATCAAAAGGATGACAATAAACATTACACTGCTGAAATTCCAGTGCTCTTTCTAATAATGCAGAGTTGCAAGTTTTCTTCCCCTTGCTACAGCTGCCTCTAATCTTGCCATCAATTCCTGGTCTGAGAAAAGTAGGACATAGACCTCCTATCCCTGCTCCTGCCTTGAACACAGGCTAATGCTAGCTTTACTCAAGCACAGTTGCCATTTTGAAGATTATAAATGGTTATCATTGATTTCATGCAGCTCAACCTAAATATAAACCTCCAACTCCTCAAGCACCATCAAATCATGCTCTTAGCTCTCCACCTAAACAATATTTGCTTATTGTTTTGCAATATTCCTGCTTCCCTTTTCTGTTCCTGCTGTATCTAACCTGTATTTTTCTGTATCATATGATCTTGTCCTTTCCTCCTAGCACTTATCATACTTTGTAGTTGTACGTGTGTTTATTATCTAATGTCTAATACTGTAAGTAGACTTATGTAAACTCTACAAGACCTGCTCATCCCTAGATCCCAGACCCCTAACATGGGGCCTGGCACATCACAGGCACTCAATAAATGTCAGCTGAATTAATGAACATGCAATATGGCTTTCTTCATTTGCAGACGGTGTTTTTATTCTGTTGACAGAGTGTCCTATGCACACTGTGGTCCTTGTCATTGTGTCTGCAGCAGAATTTAAACTTTTAGAATGATGAATGTTTCCTAATTCTGATTGTCCACTGGAAACCCCTGAGACAATTTTAGAAACTACTGAAGGCTCTACCTGCAAAACAATCCAATCCAAGTCTCTGAGGAATGGAGACACTGTGGAGAAACACTGTCCTTCTATTCCTAGTGCTATGTCCCATCATGATGCTTCCTTGCTATTTGAAATCCTTCCAGTGGTAGGATTTCAAAGCCTATAATTTTGTTTGGACACATTAGATATTGCCACCAACCACCAACCAATGACCTTGGAAAACCAATCAAACATAATTGTCCAAACAACTCTTCTATTGGCTGTACAAAGGGGAAGACTTAACCTGTTTGTAGCCTAGAATTGTACCTAAGAATCCACCCCAAACATATATAAGACCTAAATGAAAAGAGTGAACTTCAAGATCGGTTCTCCAGTTTCTCCTTCCAGCAGTGTTACCATGTTTAGGTCCTTCATACAGAGAAACACTCAAGCCATCACTTAACTCTTTCTTTTCTATCTTCCTAGCAGTTAGGGTGACATTCCATAAGCTGCACTTTAAGGGAAATCCATATATTCACCCATTCATCCATTTCTCATTCAAGTTGATCACTATACTGAGCCCTTCTGTGTAGCCTTGCTGCATGCCTAAAACCTTCTCTTATTCATTACAGGACACACTGAACTGAAAATGGTTCATTCCCACTATGGTTTATTTCATTTAACCAGAAATTTTTAAGAGTGACATGCTATTATAACACTTTTTATAAAGTATCATTAAAATATAGTGATGGTAATGACTTCATGATAGGAAAATGAAGGAACACTTCACATAGGTCTGTGGTAATGGGGCTTTGAGAAATAGGGTGCACTGTGCTGAAGGTAGGAGGCAGGCAAAAGATGCACAGGCAAAAACAGAGTCTAAAATGTCAGAATAAACCCAACATGCTGAATGTAACCAAATTATATCAAACAAAACATGTTCTACTGGTTGTGGTTGTTTTACAGGGCTAGGGACCATACACAAGCCCTCAAACCTGAGTCACAATCTCAGCCCTATATGAGTATCTTTTAATCCTTTATTTTGCATTGATCTCAGAGCACAAAGAACCTACCCCTCATTTCCCAAATAGAGAACATGTTGCACATTAGTTACCCATAACCACATATGACTAATTTCATTTTCCATAAACTTTATTGATTCAACCATGCTCTTTACAGCCCTTGATTTTATATACCCTTTACCTCAACCTGTAAGTTTATTATTTCACTTTGTATATATTGTAGTAATTGAATTGCTTACCTTAATGGCATGATAAGGTTTTGTACACTTTGTCACTGATGCTGCTGATTTAGCATAGTTTGTCTCACTTTATTGCATTGTTCTTATTAATTCTTTCACAGTCAACTAAGCTGTCCTTTTGGAAATTACCTGGGAGACAGAAAGCCTTATTACTGTCCCACTTTGCTATTACTCGAGATGAGCAGAATTCTGACTTGTTCTCATATTATAGTAAATATAAATCAGGGATCATTTTAGTTACCTATTGCTGTATAATGAATCAGCCCTTACCTATAGTGTCTTAAAGTAACATTAGGCTTTCCCATATTCCTATCTCTGTGGGTTGGCAGGGCTCAAGTAGATGGTTCTTCCGCTTCCTGCAGTGCTGGCTGGGGCTGCCATCACCCAGAGGCCTCCGTGGGCCTCACACCCATGGCTGGCAGGTGGCTTTGGCTGTTGTCTGGAAGCTCGCATGCTCATTGACAAGAGCACTTTGGTTCTCCTACATGTGACCTATATCAGCAGTGTCTGGCTTCCAAGATGGAGCATTTCCAGCCCATAAAACTAGAAATTGCGTATCTCTCAAGGCTTAGCCTCTGGAATTACATAGTGTCACTTCTAAATTTCACTAGGTGAAATCAAGGCAAAAGGATATAGACTCCACATTTCAATGAAAGGAGTGGCAAAGAATTTGCAGCCACCTTTAATTGTTTAGACATGTATCTATTTACTTATTCACATGCATACATACATACATAGAAATGTGAGTCTGCCCTAAAAATGTAGGTAAATACTGATATGCTTAAATATGATGAACCTTGAGGACATCATGTTACATGAAAGAAGCCACTGACAGAAAACCATGTATTGCATGATTTAGTGTATAAGAAATGTTCACAGAAAGTTAATCCATAGAATAGTGGTTGATTGGAACAGTATATGGTGTGTGTGTGTGTGTGTGTGTGTGTGTGTGTGTGTAAGGAGAGGAATTTGAGGGAAAGAATGGGTAATGCCTGGTAAGAGAGATGCGGTTTCAAGGAAGGTGACAAAAATAGTTTAAAATTAATTTTGACTGTGATTGTAAAACTTTGTAAATATATTTTAAAAACCATTGAAATTTACATTTTAAATGATTAAATTATATGCTATGTAATTCTGTCTTAAAGCTGTTTTTAAAAAGGAATTGTCAAAAAAAAATTATCGAGCAGTGAAATTTAGAAACATTTTAACTTGTGTTGGTTCTTATCTTTCTTCTAGTTCTGGTCATCCCTCCATGAGGAGCTTTATCAACTAGAAAAGTGAAATTGTGACCCTGTGACAATTCTGTTCCCTGCTCCTGACAAGGGCTGCTCGTGAGGCTTGCACCTGGCTCCCCGCCCTTCCCTTTCCCAGCATACTTAGCTGCCATTGCCCACTCCCTGGGGCTCTATATACATCAAGCTTCCCATTCTGCTCTCTCACTTCAAAGCAATCTGAGATACGTTTTATAAAGGATGAGGTAGCACATAAAAATAACTAGTATTGTATCTATTTGTCTCATCTGGTGGTTTGGAAGACATATATTTGTGAGGTTCTAGTACCTTTGAGAAGTCCCAGAAAACTGTCTCTCATCCAAATTGAGTGCTAGGTCTTTTATTTCATGCTATTGATCAGTACAATAGGTGCAATGATATTTTACTTTGTGGTGTTTCTGTGGGAGCTGACTCCACTCTACCTCCTGCAACTGGCAGGCCGGCTAAATGAGCTGGCTGTTCTCCAAAGTGCAAGACGCAGCCCCGGGCGGGCGGGCTCCCTGGACTTGTGGGCCTGGCAACTGCACCTTCCCAGACTGCAAATGCAACCTGAAGTATACGACTTGGTAGGAAGCGAGCAGTTTGTTACAGACAAGTTGGAAGGGTCTGTTTGATGGTTGAAGGCAGACCATTTTGCTTTTTACATTAAGATAGTTAGCATTGTCTTGACAGGTTTATTCTGATTTGGTAAAGGCAATAATTTTATGGGATGGTAACTGTTTCCTCGCAGTCCTGATTCCTGCTGTTCCCTTTGCATTTTCTTCTAATTGGTAGATTGATGGGCTCCTCAAGACTTCGCTTAAAAACCATTTGCAGGGAGGAAAGGGACAAATCAGAGGGGTTTGCTTTCTCTCCAGAAAGCCCACTTCTAAGCACACGGGTAAAGGGGCTTTTAAAGCCACAATTTACAAATTATGTCTGGCATATTAATGGACTTTTGCCTATTTAAAGTTCCCTTATGTAAAAGTAATAATTGCTCTTAGTTTTAAAGTCAAATACTAAAAAAAAAAATAATATTAAAAAAGTAAAGTCAAATACTGCTACAAGGCTTATAAAGTACAACACAATCTCCTCCTGGTTCCTGCTTTCTAAAGGCAAATCATTTCATCTCTTTAGCTGTTCCTACTTTTATTGACATTTATAGCTCTAAATAGCTTGAGGCCCTACTTCTTTATTTTTCAGCTGCCGCTATTACCCACCAATATGCTGCCATGAAAGACTGGAATTCAGCTCTCTAGTATCCTACTACCTCACCTTTCTTGAATTTCCCTTTCTTTTCCTCGGCTGTCATTGGTTATTGTTGCTGACCTCATATCTTCCCTTTATTGACCATCATATGTTTTGGTGGGCCACACCTTTAGTAACTTATTGAACAGTGACATATGAAAAGCACATTTTGAGACCTTGTTTTTTCTTTCCCCATCATATTGATGGAAAACTCAGCTAAACAGAAGATTCTATTTTGGAAATTGTTTTGCCTTAGGATCTCAAAGGCATAATTCTAAAAAACTCTTGTCTTCTGGCTGCTTGCATTGTGATGGAGGAGTCTGATACTGTATTGAATACTGATTCTACTTGTGCTGTTTTCTGTCCTTTCTGTCTCACTCTCCCTCCCTTCCCTCTCTCTGCTTTTATGATGTTTTGTTTATCCCCAGACCATTCTTGATTATGTGCTTTATTGTTGGTCCTTTTCATTCATTATGGAGCATCTTTAAACCCATACAATCTGAAAACTCTCTTTAAGAAAAAAATTATATAATTTACCCAGTAGTACCCTAATCCATTTAATTTGTCCTGTCTTTTCAGGAATTAAACCTCCTGAATTGATTCCCCAATTTTATTCACTTTTTTTTTTTTTTTTTGTATTTTCTATTTTCTGTGAGAGTCAGTTACTTTCTAACTCACTGATTATTTTTAAATTCCTGTTGTCATATATTTAATGATAACAGGAGCACAATGATGGGTGTAGGCAAGGAGGGCACAGCCTGCCATCTGGACACGTGCAGGGCAGGGCCATGTCAGGGCTGTACTCGTGGGTTATCAATGCCCTGCGGACACAGCGTGCTTCTGAGAGGCAGGCCTGAGACACAGGCGAGCTTGAGGAAGGCTTCCTGGGCCACTCCTGCGGGGTGACACTTGAGGAAGGCACGAGAAGGAAGCATGAGGAGGCTGAGGCAGACACTCAGCTGGGAAGCCATTCTGGGAGCCAGTCTCAGGAGAGTTTTGGAGCAGGACCTTTCCGAGTTAGCCCCTATCAGAGCATCCCCAGGTCTTTGTACCAGTCAACAAATGCAGGCCACCCCAGCCCAGGAGGTGACCTTAAATGAGATGACTCCACCCACAACAGGTAAGATCCGAGGGCTTTCTGTGAGCAGCAGTCTCTGCAGTTGGAGAGTTGGTCCTTTATCCTGCAGGGCCCTTTGGGCAGTGCGGCCAGCATCCTAGACCTGGAGGCCCCAGCATGCTCTTCAGCACCTCAGCTCTAGGTGATAAACGTAGTTAGTTGACTTAGAGAATCCAGGGAGGAGAAGTAACCTCTCACTAATTTAGTTTGTTATATGCTCACCACCATGCAGACCGGGGCAGGTATGGGATATCCAATGATAAAGTCCCAGGCTCTGCTTGAATTAAGCTTGCAGTGTAGTGGGGGTACCGAAAAGGAAGCACAGACTGCAGTACAATCAGACCCATAAAGCAGGGCTATGGAGTAAAAATGCACTTGCAAAGGGAAGTGTTAGGACATGAAAAAATGCTAATTTAAAAAGTAGACTATATGCTGTTTAGATTCGTCTAAGCACTCATTTTTTAGCACACTCCTTTGCTAAACTGGTGCTAAGAAAGAACCCATGAAATTTGATTTTTAAATTTTCTATGTTATTTTTTAAAGCTACTAGTCACCTAGAAATACTAAATGCATTGAATTTTTCTCAGTCAATATTCTCTTCATCTTTTATGCAGGACTTCATTTTTCCTTTTTCTGAGTATATAAAAGTGTACAAATATGTGCATGGAAAAGTATTGGAAACAAATTTATCAAAATGTTAACAGTGTTTGTAACCCCAACTTGTTAGAATATGTGTGATTTTTTTCTCTCTTTCAAGACTTTTTCCAGAATCAGTGTTAGAATAAGTCACTTTTATAATCAAGGGGAAGATACTCTGAAAATGCACTGTGAAAGGGTTCAACAAGGCTGTGTGAAGGAATAAGGAAAGAAATGCAGAACCACAGGTGAGGACGAGCTTCCTGGAAAAGGTGCTTTGGCACGGGGACCAAAGGTGAGCTGGGGGCCGCTGCGCCTGAAGGAACACTCCGTTCCACGGCCCCAGGGTGTGGAGAGACCTTCCCGGGTGGTGAAAGGAGCGTTCCAAAGTGGCCAGGGGTGATGCTGGAGGGGTAAGAAGAGGGCAGACAGTGAAAGATCTCAAGGGGTCAGGACGAGGGACCTCATCTTTAATCTTCATCCAGATTAATGAATGTTGTCTGGAGGAACAGATTTAGAAGTGAAATCTGATTTAGAGTAAGGAGACTCAGTCTTGACAAGAAGTTCTTGGTCTCAGCAAAGTGACCTGACTTGGGCACAGACAGTAGTCTGTTCAGTGTGGAGAGATAATGATACAAGCATGAACTAAGACAGACAGACAGACAGACAGACAGACAGACAGACA
>NDGN011517574.1:336-11648 GCA_002564285.1 Tympanoctomys barrerae | reverse complement strand
GAATGAAAATTATAAGAATTATTGGAAAGGAAAATTTGTAATCAGAAATGACAAAGTTTCATAAATAATATGGCATTCAATATAAAACTAAAAAAGATGACAGGATTTTCCAAAGTAAAATGAAGATCTGGCTTGGGAGCTGAAGCAGTAATTTACACTAAGTTGTACAGGAGAAAAGGTTGTAAATGACTACAGAATTATAGCTTCCCTGGTATGTTCATATTCAAATATTGGATGCTAAGTGTCAAGGTGATGAGATTATATTACACCCAGTTGCCATTAGGAGCCATTGAGATTCTCTGAATTGAGGAAAAGATTTGATGCCAAGTTTTACTGTGAAGTGGCATTATGTAGCACTATGAATGTCTAGATCAGGAGGAAGAATGGGAGTATAATGTTGTAATACAAGACTCTTCCATTAGTCCAGGACAAGGGTAAAGTATTTGAATTAGGCTGGCAGAAATAAGAACAATAAGGAGAGAAATACAGAAACTTTTGGTAGAAGCAAAACCCAGTGACTTATTGGTTACCTGAATGTAAGAGAAAGGGTAGGTTTAGGGTATAGGTACATGGGAGATTACCAAATTTATTAATATATTTACTGATAAATAATGAAACAGAAGACAAATAATATAGCAAAAAAGTGTGTGTGGATTTGAACATACTGTTTTTAACCTATACATTTATTTGACAAGTAGGTAATAGAACATGAAGTTTTGGGAGTTAGGAGAGAAATAAGAATTAGATATATTTTGGAAAAATTAGTATGACTTATCATTAAAAATGCATGTGACCAAAGGTGGGTGAATTAGATTCCTTTCTAGAAACACAGGAGAAAATGATCAATCCTGTTTGGTGGCACAGGGGCTTCTGATAGCCACAAGACCTACAAAGTGTAGTAAACTGGTTTGAGATAAGGAAGTCTATATATACAGGGGACTGGAGCTGAGGGGCTGAGGGAAGGACTCTTGGAGACATTTCAGTCCCTAACAGATGATCATGTCCCTCTCCATAGCTACTTAAGCCTTTTCAGAAATTCATGTCTGAAAAGAATTGCTAAATTAGTTTGAAGAAAATTGCTATAATTTGTACCCATAAGGATCTTGTCTATTACAATATTATAAAGTCAAAAGTGATCTTCTGTTGTTTCATTTCAATTTTAAATGTGTAGTAGAATTTATTCTCTTACTGATTTTACATTTATTAACTGTCTTTTCTATCCTGGGCATTGTGATAGCCTCTGAGGACAAATTTGGCATTGAAGAAGAGAGAACTGAATGAAGAAGAGGGGTTTCAAAGTAAGTTTGGAACAGTAGGAAAGATAATTTCCAATCTATGAATGGACAGAATTCCAAATGCGTTTTTGTAAAATGGCTTGTTGGAATAAATTATTTTATAGGAACCTCATTGTAAATGGTAGTTATATACTCAGAATGATTTGAAAAGCCAACTATAGAATATATAGTGAGCATATTTCAGGAGAACATTCCCAAGTCAGATTCATTACTAACTTCTGTACACCTTTGACACTAATATACAATGTAAAGCATAAAGAAATGAAACACAGAAAATATGATGACTATCCAGATAAACCATACTGTACAGCAAACACACAGCAGCACAAGACAGCAGACACTATAGCTGCTTCCACAATTTGTTCACATCAACAAATGTTCATAATTCAAGGTACATTTGTATCCTTGAGAGGAAAAAGCCTGTACCATTTAAGGTCCAATGGTAAAGAAAAGATATTCTGAAAAGGATGATCAATTAATTCTTGTTGCATAACAAAGAATGTTAATAGCTCAGATATAATGAATTTATTTGATTTATATATCTGTAATAGATGAGTTGATCTCTGTAGGCTTAGCTCAGTCAATTTATCTAGGGCTCTGTGCATCATTATATATAATTCCTCTCCCTCAGATCTGCAGGACAGCCCAGTCATGTTCTTCTTAAGGCAATAACAGAGGGGCAAAGGATATAAATTAAACTGCATAAACATGTTGGGTGCATTATGTGTGATTGCTAACTTCTCATTAGTCCAGGTTAAGTTGTATGTGTAAGCCGAACATGAATGGAGCAGAAAAAATGCTATTCTTAGGAAAGTGAAGGAAAATAACTAATAATCAGATGCATCAAAGAAAGCAAATGTATATAAAGCCAGTCACAATTCTGAGAATTTAAGTACAGTGAAGGACAAAAAGAGGTTCAGATGTGGGAATAAATGAGAAAGACATACCAAGCAAAAAGGAGAGAAGAGTCGAGAGTGTTGGCATTTCTCAGCATGTATGATGTGGACTCTAAACAAGAGGAATGCTGCAGGTATTGTTTTGTCTTTGCTTTTTTGTTTTGTTTTTGTTTTTTGGAAGACTTTTTTTTTAGGCAATTTGTTTCCCAATTTGAAAGGGGATTTTCTAAACTTCTAGACAAATATTAACTAACAGTGATACATTGTAAACTGAACAGTGTCAAAACAATTTGTATATCTGTGAGATTTTTAGGGAAGTGTAATGACTAAATAAGATTTTCAACTTGATTGTCTTGAGAGCTGCCTTCCAGATTAGTAATCCACACTTCTAGGTTTGGGTGGGTCACTGAGGTGCATTTCTGGCCCTTTGTCCCTTTCCAGCACTGTTCTTCTGCTGTTTCTTGGTCACCATGACTAGACATCTTTGCTTCCTCATACGCTTCAGTAATGATATTTCTGCCAGCTAAGTATGGACTGAACCTTTTTAAACCATAAACTGAATAATGGATGCCAGTTGTTTGGTTCCAGAAATGGGAAATCTGACAAATACAGCTGCTATAAATGTGTCCTTAAGAATTACTGGATTATATGGTCTACCTTGGCTTTCCTGCTGTGTGTTCCAGGTACTGAAGAGGTAGATTGGGTGTGCTGACTAGCTCTATAGGTATTACATTAATCATATGCATGCCAATGCTGACCATAGTTTGAACTGTACCCATGTACTAATTTGAGGATTGAATAAGAAATTTCACTGAGTCAATCAAAGACTTCCCATATTGTGAGTCAGATTTAATGCAGAACACAGAAATTTACAAGACTGGCCTACAGTGGCCACCCACAGAAATGTAGAAGTGAAAGGAAAAAACTGTACAAGGAAAGTTTTTTTTCTTCTTAAAAGTTTGTTCTTTTTGAAGCTGCCTACCTCTGTAACTGTTTCATGGCTCTGTTATTGCTTTCCTGACCCCTGTAACAATGAGAGCGTAACTGAAATACAGATGCCTGACTGTAATGGATGGCCATTAATCTAGCCCTAAAACTGATGGTCTCACCCTGGTAGGTAGAAAGAAGAACCACTATTCTATCATGTCCTACTTTTGAAACCCCTGCTTGTGCCTCATATAAAAATGCTGGCTTATAGGGGCTCTGGCTGCCCATTGGTTGTTAGAAGTTATTCCAGCCAGGATCTCTGGTGTAAAATAAAGCTGCTCACTCCTTTCTGACTTCTTCTGGTGTGATTCCTTTCCCAGTTTCAGTTTTGCACAGAAGAATGCAACAACTCTGTCTTGATGTGCTAGAAATCTGAAGGATCCACCTAGTGGCCTGGAGCCCATGACCATGTCCTTTAGGAGTCCAAATCAGGAGTCTGCAGGATCCATGAAAGAAGACAGAGGGATCTGGGCCAGGAGGTCAAAGGTGCTGGAAGCTAAGGAATCTGGGCCAATAAGCCAAAGACTGGTGTTGAAAGGTAAAGAATCAGTGCCGAAACCCAGGAGATGATACCCCAGCTCATCCAAGGAGAATAGCCAAAGTTTCACTTAGGAAAAGTAGCTGACATCTTTCCCTCGATTTGTTCTCCTTTTATAGCATCCCGATAACAATTCTTCCTAAAATGGGTCTTCTCCCACCAGAACTGTGCTGACTCAACTTAGCAGGCATTCCCCACTCCAGTTGACAATCAATTAACCACAACACCTGGTTTGTAATATAAAATTAAAAGTGCAAAGGGCTGGCTATTTAGCTCCGTGGACTAAAGCTCCTACTTAGGTAGGCTCAGCCACCTGGGTTTGATCCCCAGTGTGCTGTGCTGGCCCCACCTCTGGGGCATGCTAAGATGGGTGACTGAGACTGAGTGTGGAGGTGGGCTCCTCTAATCCCAGCGTTTGCAAGGCTGAAAATTGTAGAATAACAATGAGTCTGATAGTCCGATCTGTGTAGTGAGATCAGTAGACCCTGTACTACATTATAAATAAATAAATAAATAAATAAATAAATAGCTTCTGCAAAGCACCTTTAGATTATTTTTGCTTAATATGAAATAAATCTTGCATTTAAACAATTCTCTTCCTGTTGTTTTAAAGATAGATGGAAAGTAGAGCTACAGACAGTTGTTAAAATATCCCAATTTCACAGTCCTAAAACAGGAGGCAATGCTCCCTGGTTAAAATCCACTAAGGATGATCGTGGTTTTTTTTCTTCATAATTTTATTGAGAAACAAATATCAATGAGACAGTTTCACAAGCAACTACTGGCACATTTACAGTAATTAACACATTGCATATTGTTGTCTTAGTGGTTATTCATTGTACAGGATGCAGACATGATATCCTGTCTCAAACACTATCATAAAAACCTCTCTATTCACTGAATTAAGAAAGTGGAGCTGTATATCTATCCAAACTATTTTGAGTATATGGATACAAAAGGGTCGTTCATTTCTATCCCACTATTTTGGTTAGTTTTTTCAGAGAAGGGCATTCCATTGCCCTCCATTTAAATATTGTAGGTGCTTGAATTCAGCAGAATCTCCCAATAGAATCAGCAGTCCATAATAGTATTGAGTTTTCCGTAAGACTGGCAATGTCCAAAGTTGTTGACTTGAGCTTTTTACAGCTCAGAATATTAATGTGGCTTTACTTTTTATACTTAGTTTTCATACTTTTCTGCTGGATAGTTAAGACCAAGATAAAGCAAGACTTATATAACAAGAAATGTAACTTTTGTAGGATGATCATGTTTAAGCTCTTGACATTCTACATAGAAGCAAGTTTTAGGGCATTTCCATATTTATCATTATTTCTACATATGAATACATAATATGATGATATGACTTATTTGCCACAATCAATAAAGAAGCTTAACATACTAAGATGGTGTGATAAAATCTCAAATCTAAATAGCTCTTACATTTGCTTTTTGTTCTCTGCAATGGCTCTTCAACCAGGAGCTTTTGATGGTAGGAGAACTGTGAGCACATTTCACCTGTGTGTGATAAATTACAGAGTGCCAGAAGGAGGGTCTTCAAGTTTTTCAAGGGGCCTTAATGACTTCCAAGACATTGAGCTGTATTATGGATATTACTGATATATATTCTATATATAAATTCTGTGTTACAGGGAAATAATTGTCTGGCTGCAATGTAGAGCAGGAACAGATTCCAAACATTCACTCTGAGTTATTTGAGTGGTAAATGGAGAATTTAAGTTTAAGGAAGTATTTCTTTCTTATCTTTTAATCTGACCAAGTCATAGCCAAAAGGAAGTGCATAATTATATTATTTAAATTATATTTATAAAGACCATAGACTTTATCTTTTGTTTTTCTGAGCAAAAATATACAAAAATAATGCCTAAGGAATATGCAATCAGTTGAATAAATTAAGCCAGGAATGACAATAAAATCATAACATAAAAATATAACCTGTTTTATTTAAATTATTCAGATAAGTAATGTTAAAAATTGTTAATTAGGTTATCAAAGTGAGTTAGTAATGGCAATTTGTGAATTGTTAGATTTATATGCCATTAAAAGCATAGATGTTATTATATAAAAATAATAAATACATTGCACAGATTTTGGGAAAAAGCATCAATGTGAAAATCTAGAATTAATTATTTAAAATTATTATGCTGTTTACTTTTAAACTATTATTATTATATTATAAAAGAAATAATTTATTCTAGACAACTCAGATAAAACCTAAAATATCACAGTATAAAATAAATATCATAGATAGTTCATCAGACATACATAAATTAACATTTGGAGATAAATGCACTTAACATTTTATGAATTTAAATATGTATTTGTCACCAAAGTAAGAATTTAAATATATACTATTGGCTTATATTTTTGCTTCATTCTCTTAGTAATGCATTCTAAATGCTTTCTATGTCATTAAATATTGTTTTGATTCCTAGTTTAATAATTGCATACATTTCCATTACATCCCAGACATCATGTATGTAATCAATTTTTAACACAAACATTCCAATACTCTGCTGAAGAAGAAGAAGTACCCATATTGATACTTTCCTCTAGGATAAATTCTTACTCATTAAAGCTTCTTAATAGACATTTCTAGCTTTTTTCCCTGTGATATACCAAATTCCCCTATCACCTGTGTTTTTTGATAGGATCACTTTCTCCACAATTACATCACTACATCTTTGCAGTCTATAAAACTTTTGTGAAACAGATGGAAAATAATAATTCATAATTTAGTGCTCTTTTCTTTAAAGATATTTTGAATACAGGTTTTAATTTTATTTACATGTAAATTACATGTAGATTACAGACCTCTGTACCAAAAAGGACATTTGTTTTGCAATGTGCTAATGTATTCATTTGCTTTGGTTACATTTTCTGTAATATTAAAGTTAAAAATAACTGAAAATAGAACCTAGGAGTTGACAAACATTATGTGTAACAGAATATGTTCTTCCTTCTATGTTAGTTACCCAAATTACAACTAAGTATTTTGCTTTCAGTTCAATGCTATTTTTACTTGAATGAAAACGATAATTGAAATAAAAAGGAAAATGTTACAAGAGAATTTTTATTAAATTATTACTCGAAATAGCAAAAAGATACAAACATTCCTATAGATTATTTTTATCAAGTTTGATATTATAAGAATTACTTATTCCTTCAAAAATTTTAAAGAAATTCTTGAAACAGCATTTAAATTTTATACTCAGTTCATTCTTCCACAACTCTTAAGCTATTCTGATGAAAATTTCTTCAGTGTCCGAACCCTGTAACCTAAAGACACAAAATAAAACTGTGGTTATGTATAGGACTTAGGGACCTACACTGGTTCCTCACTCCTTCCTCCCAGGCACTGCTGTACCTCCTGGCATTTGTAAATTAAATAGCTTTGCTTGACCACCGTGACTTTCCAACGCTGGAGCTTGCCTCCAATGGAGTGAAAACCTCTGAACCTGTGAGCCAAATTAAACCTTTTCTGGAGCCAGCCAAATAGCTCAGGGGATTAGAGGGGTTCATCCATGGCCTGCGGTGCTGACCTCTCCCCTGGGGCGAGCTGAGAATGCAATTGAGACTGGGCGTGGTGGTGTACGCCTGTAATCTGAGCTGTGAGGCTGTAAACAGGAGAATCACTGGGAGTCCAGTCTAGTAGTGAGACCTTGAACATCCTGTAGACCCTTCCATAGAAATACAAACAAACAAACACACAAACCAAAAAAAAAATCTTCTGCATTAAATTTGGGGCATTGAGTATTATGTCTCAGGGATAAGGCACAACATAATTCCTTTCTAGTTTTTTATTTTTAAATGACCTATGGGTTTTAGACAAAAATAATAAAGCATATTTGAGAATCAATTCAAAACTACTTTTCAAATATTTTAATAAATTTATTCAATACCATTGTCTTAAATCCCAAACAAAACAAAAATAATCTCATAATAAGCTATGAAGATGAGAGCTGGTGTTTCCTGATTATTACTTGCTTGTGTCATAGAATTGTTTTTGTTGCAGAATATCAAAGAAAACATTTACTGGGCAGAGCTAAACCGTTCAAAAAACTGTTTAAGTTATCCAAAACTATTTCAATAGAAATAAGTTGTAAGTTATTTAGGGGGAAAGTGGTCAATGTGACTAGATCATCTGGTTTGCTAATGGAACTTAGTAAGTTAGGTTCCTACCTTCCTAGAGCAGTTGAGAGAGGCCCTGCATTTCATGCTGTTTATATTTCAAAAGAACGTTCCTTGGCAAAGATGTGCCTAATTATTTTCCTTTTCCCTCTTTTAACTCTTATTTGTATATATTTGAGGGACATAATATTTATATTGTTTTGGGAGAATTTATATATATCTATATCTATCTATCTATATATATTTACATATATTGTTGATTTTTTATTGTTTTTGTTCTCAATATCCTACCCTCTTTCCTCTTTCTCACATTGTCTTTCTTAGTTCTAGAAAATCTCCCTCCTTGTTTCTGATTACCTCTCTTTTATTTCCATCATAAAATTTTTTTTTGATTTATTTAGTACAGGATCTGCAGGGTCTCACTACACATATCTGACTCAGTGATCCTCCTGTTTTCAGCCTCCCAAATGCTGGGATTACAGGTGCATGCCACCAACCCAGTCTCACTTGCAGTCTCAGTGAGCCCCGGTGGCAGAACCAGCATAGCATGCCAGGGATCAAATCCCCAGCCCAGGTGTTTGCCTAAGAAGGCACTTTAATCTGCTGAGCTATCTGCCTGCCCTTATTTTCATCTTTAATGCATTTATGTTTTTGGATTCTCATGTAACAAAAACAATGTGACATTACACCTGTATCTGATTTCTTTTATTTACTATTGCAACATCAATGTTGATATATCCCTAGAAATGACTCAAAATTATCTTTTATATGTTCTTTATGTTTTATATTAAAACAATAATTTTAAAATTGCTTTTATATGTTCTAAATGCCAACACCTTAGTATTTATATAATATAAAAATATTTTCTCTCATTCTGTATATTGCTTTTCATTATGTGGATAGCATCCATTAATGAGAAAAACTTCAATTTCAATGAAGTATGATTTGTCTATTTTTTTCTTTACTGATTGTGTTTGTAGTTTACAAAATCATTTCTTCTAAGAGGTTTGTAAATTTAACTAAATATTTAGGTGTTTAGTTCATTTTAATTTACTCTTTCATTTTTAAAACTTTCAATTATATATATTGTAATTGAGGTATATATATATGTATATATATATATATTCACAAACAATACACATTTAAGGAATATCGTGTTTTGATGCAAGTATACATTTTATAGTGTGAAATCAGAGTAAACATATCTATTTTCTCACACTTTTACTGTTTACTTATGGTAGAAACATATAAAGACTTTTCTAGATTTTAAAATAGTGAAGATCACATTTTTATTCTTATCTGCACTACTATGCACAAGAATATCAGAATTTCTTACTCCTAACTATAGTTAACCATATATTAATCCAACTGTCCCATTACCATTTGTATGTCTTCTTTTGTGAAAAGTCTATTTAAACTTATTGTCCTCTTTTATCTCAGTGTTTTTATTGTCAAGATTTTGATTTGCCTATTATTCTGCATATTAAAATCTTTCATCTGTCTAATTTGCTAGTATTTTCTGTCATTCTGGGTGGTGTCTCTTCACTCTGTTGTTTCTTTTTCTATTCAGAAACTTTTGTTTGATGTAATCCTATTTACCTATTCTTCCTCTTGATCCTGTCATATTGAGGTCTTGTCCAAAAATTATTTTAGACAATTCAAATTTCCTGAAGGATTTTCTCTCTCTTTTTCTTGAAACTTTATTTTTCAAGTCTTGCATTTAAATCTTTAGTCTATCTTGAATTGATTTTTATAACTGTTAAGAGATAGGTGTCTACTTTCATTTTTTTTGCATGGGGATACTCAATTTCTTACACCATTTACTGAAAAGACTTTCTTCAAAGCATGCTACTAGTACTTTGTTAAAAATAATTTAGCTGTCAATGAGTAGGTAGATTTCTAGGCTGCCTAGCTGCAAATCTTTTTGCTAAAGATTGTTTTGACTATTTGGAATTTGTTAACAGTGCATATGAATTTTTGGATTGCTTTCTCTATTTCCTTGAACAATTTCTTTCTTTCTTTTTCTTTCTTTTTTTTTTTTTTTGTATTTAGGACAGGGTATACAGGGTCTCACTGAGTAGATCAGATTCATAGTGATCCTCCAGTTTATAGCCCCCTAGTGCTGGGATTATGGGCACCGGACACCATGCCCAGTCTTTCATTGGTATTTTAATCAGAATTTTAATTTGTAAGTCAATTTGAGGTTATAAACATTTTAATAATATTAATTCTACCAATCAATGAAGATAGAATTTTTTTATGTCTCCTTGATTTTTTCAATATTTTACAATTTTAATTGCATAGAGATTTCACTGCTTTGATTAAATGTATTTCTACGTATTTTTGGTAACTATCATAAATAGGATTGTTTTCTTAATGTTTATTTTAGATAAAAGGTTTTTGTTGCATAGTTTTTGGATGTTGATTTTGTATGCTTTTTGTAGCATTTGATTAATTCTACAAGGTTTTTGGTGGAATCTTTAAGATTGGCTATGGATAATCCACTTGTTGAACTCTTTAGTTGACTTTATCCTTTATAACTTGGTGGTTTTTTTTTTTTTCTCTGTTAAGATACATTCTTTCTGCACTTAATTTGTTTAGCATTTTTACCATCAAAGAAAGTTTAACATATTCAATGCTTTTTCTGCATCATTTAATTTTTGCCATTTATTCTACTAATCACATTTATTGAGCTGTACATGTCGAACCATTTTTGCATTTGTAGAATAATTCCTATTTCATTCTGTTGAGAAATTTTGTTAATGTATTTTTGGATTTGCTGGTATTTTGCATATTTTTGTTGTATAGTTTCAAGAACATTGGACAGAACCCTATTGTGTGTGTTGGGGAGTATGCATGAGTGTTCATGTTCTTGTCAGGTTTTAGTATCAAAATAATATTGATCTTGTAAAATGAGTTTGGAACAATTCTCTCTTCAGGTGGAACATTGTAAAACTGGCATTAGGTCTTTCTTAACTGTTTACTATTACTCAGAAGCAAAGCCTTTTGGTAATGAACTTTTCTGTGATGTGAGACCTCTTATTACTGATTAAACCTCATGTATTGCTGGGTATACTTACATTTTCTATTTCTTCACAATTTTTAAGTAAATTGTATGTAGCTAGAAATTTGTCCATTTTTAAGGTGATCTGATTCATTCATGCATTACTATTACTCATAATAATATTTAATGAACCTTTGTATTTTTGTGGCATCAGTTATAAACTTTCTTCTCATCTGTGATTCTGAGTTCATCTCAAGTATCATTTCTAACCATAATGTAATAAAACTGGAACTAAATGAAAGAAAACTTTGGAAAATTATACAACTGCATAAGAATTAAAACTTTATATGAAGGAAATTTCTTTCTTTCTTTTTTTTTTACTTCTTTTTTTAAATTTTATTTTATTTTATTTTTTCACAGTTGATTAATAGGACAGTTTCAAT
>NDGN011517572.1:333-13589 GCA_002564285.1 Tympanoctomys barrerae | reverse complement strand
CTCTCTCTCTCTCTCTCTCTCTCAGAATAAAACCAGAAGTCTCGCTGTGATCTCTAAAGCTCAGTATTTTCTGTCTCCCTTTAATGTCTTCATCTACTTCTTGAACTTATTACTTCCTCTGCTCCTGCCATTTTGATCTCCTCATACAAACTGGTTATCACCCGTAACATTTCTTTCACTCAATATTCTTTACATATAGAAATTCTTTTCATGAAGTCCATGGGATGAGCTGTCTCATTTCTTTCAAGTCTAATTCAAAAGCCATCTTCTCATAATGCATATTCTGATCAGCCAACATATCTATGTACACACACAGAGAGTGATAGGAACAGATGTTTTTTCCTAATGTTGTTTTCTTGAAGTTAATAAAAACCCATTCCACACTGGTCATCTTAGTGATATGCAAGAGCAACTGCAGCCTGGCTCAGAAAAACCCCCAAGAATTGTCACCAACTTTAAGAACCAGAAAACCTACTAACAAAAAATAATAACTACAAATAGTATCAATTATTTTTCATGTAAAAAATAAGAAAACGATCATTTTTTAAGACTTTCACATTTTACTGTTTTTTAATCTTGAAATTTTTGTGTCTTTTTGTCTGTGTGATGAAAAGCTGTATCTTAGAAGGTCATTATTCATAGTATTGGTGCTCTATAAAGTCAGAATGAACAAGCAATTAGTGAAAACTTGAATGAGTCCTGCCAGGGGAAATTCACAGTTTGATTTCTGTGAGGTTCTGGTCAGGACCTTTTTATCTGCTGATCAATACACAACCTTGTGTTATGCGAGAGTCCATTTTAATACATCTACTTAATATGTAGTTGATTAACATTAAACTCGTGATCAAAAGCATTATAACTCGGTGACAGAAGCTGTTCTCACACACCTATTTTTCCATGATCACATGACAGGGACATAAGACAAAATTTCAGGACTATCTCGGGGAACTATCTGTGGACTAGTGCACAAAAACGTTTAAACTGTGACACTAAATATTCCATGAAAGGACACTCATTTCCTGCAGGAGAATGGAAATAAGAAATTACATGCATGTCTGCATACTCTGCCAAGATTGTCCACAACTTAGATTTTTTTTTGCCCCTCTGAAATTGTCACTCAATAAAATGCAGAGGTATAAGCATTCTCATTAAGTTAGAACTACACATTTTAACGAATAGGAAAACTCCAAAACAGAATCTGTGAGTAATGAGGATTGACTACATAATAAGGACCTGCTGACCAAGAGTGCTTCTGAACTCTGCCTTCAGTAATGTCACATTGCCACTTTCCAATTGACCATGGGAGAACTAAACCCACCATAGAAATTTGTAGGTTGACATGGTGTCATGCACTTATAATCCCAGCTCCTCTAGAGGCTAAAAAGGGAAGACTGTAAGTAGGAGACCAGTGTAACAAAAACACAGTTGGCAAGTACTACAAACAAAAGTGTTATTTATTGTTTGGTTGATTACCTATACCCAAGAAAAATATATAGAAAATATAAATTATGTATCTGCAGTGATAGAGAAATGCAGTATATACCTGTTTGGGTTGAGGTGGAGTTTCAACCTGCTTAGTGCTGCGATCCAGGGGTGTTGTGAGGCACACACAGGTACATCTGATGAGTCACAGAGATACGGCCCTGAGTGGCCACGCCTGCTCCCTGTCCCCTTCACTCTGGCATTCATCCCCTGCTCTCTTTCCCCCATGAAGAACAAAATAGCTGTGCTGTTCCATGCCTTTCCACTATGACCTCTCTATCTTGGTGTCAGATGATCACAAATTGAAAACATGAACCAATTCAACCTCTCCACCTTTAACCACTTAGTGGTTTCCCTGAGCATCACATGGACGGCATATTTACCTACCGATTATCCTGAGCATTACTCAGGCGGGTGTTACTTCAACCATTCAGCTCTTGTATTAAATGAAGTTGATAAAACTGTCATTTTCATATTTCCTGTTATCTTATAAAAATAAAAAATGCAACTTTTCGTCACTTTGAATTTAAATAAGTGGAGTGTTAAGTGGTTAAATTGTGGGTGTCAGGTATTTTCTCTCAGTGAAGGAAAAACAGCAAATGTCAACACTGTACCTAAAAAATTATGACAATCAAGACACATTACTATTTTTACCCTCACAGATTTTCCTTTTGCTGAGAGTGTATTTCTCCAGTCTTCCTCATCAATTTCTGAAGCAGTCCTGCCCAGCAGTCCTCTATTGTGACCATCACCAGTTGTGACTCATGGCTGCCTCAATGTTTTGAAATGACTCCCGAAAACATTTACCTTTTCTGGTCATTTTTACTTTGGAGATAAGCCAGAAGTGACACGGCGTCAGGTCCTATGGATTTGATGGGGTGAAAACATACTATAATATTTTTATAAGCATCCCTTTGAGCTGGATGACATTTGGCAGCAGCCATCACCATATTTTTTTTTATCACACTTCATAAAGGCACAGATGATAACTGCCAGAACTGTTCAGAAAATGGGAAGAATTATAGAATAACAGCGTTAAGAGAGGAAAAATATTTAGAGAAGGGTTAATGGCAAAGTGCCACTTACTAGAATGATTTATTTTTGTATTTAAACACCCTCAATATTTTTCAATCATCTTTTATAGGTCAAAATATATTGTGCTTTTTAGTTATTATATTGAGAGTAACACACACACACACACACACACACACACACACACACGGACACAGACACTTTTCCAATATTCAACATCTATCATTCAATCAGCATAATATCCATTCATATCTCTAAGGAGTGAAGTTTCACCACATGTCCTTGTATTCTATTTACTAACATAAAACAGCAACAAAAAATTAATATCCATGTAAGATCAAAAGTGTATTTGTTGCAATTACAGGTTAATCAGGAATTAAAAATTTAAGAAAAATCAGTGAAAGAAGGGAGGCCAGATTATTTTTCAGTTATGTGGAAATTTTGTGCTTTTCTGTAAATTCTGATAGATATTGCATATTTCACGGTTATTTGGAGTGTTTCTCCTAAACACTTGGTTTTACCAAGAGAAGGTATATTAAATCTATCTATGGATGTGACATCCATTTTTTCCTCAGAAGTAAATGAAGATCAATTTATCAGCACCCCTCTGCTGACAATCACTCTCAGCTTAGTGATGGTGGGCGCTGTGCCTCCTGGAAAGCGGAAGCAGCTTTGTTAAGAAGGCCCCTCTGACACATCCCTTCAAATGGATGTGGGAAATACAATTTCTTCATTTACAGTAGTGGGAAAGCAGAGTTTTCTCAGTGCATTCCTTTTTCCTTGTAGCCCCCTTTCAAATTTATAAGCACCTGCTAACCTTTCATATTTCTTAGACATAAGCAAGACATTAATTAAATGCGTTTTCCAGTTTATGAGGAATAGAAGATGCTTTGTGAGTAACGTCTTGAAGTCTTTCTTATACCTTGAAGTAGATGGTTAGCACTTTTCTCCCCTCTCTGAAAAGAGTGGCAGGATAAATCAGATTTACTTGAGTTATGTAATAACAAAAACAAAAATAATAAGTAGATATAAATCATATTTATAGCTCTAAGGTAATTAAATAGGCAATGATTTATTTAAAATATGAAAGAAAAGTATTTTAAGAATTTACATATTGATTATTTACTTATTTATTATTTGTTGTGCAGAGTCTCACAACCCAGCTTGAACTCATAGTGATCTTCCTGCTTTCAAACTCCTCAGTGCTGGGATTACAGGTATGCCACCACACCTGGATTCTGGCCAGCTCAGTGCACCCCTAGGGTAGGGCCAGTGTGACATATGGTGCTGAGGATGGAGCCCCAGCCCTTGCACTTGCCTAAGCTGGCACTTAGTCCACTAAGATATCTTGCCAGTCCTCACATAGCTTTTAGGCAACAAATATTATATGTAACTTATCTTTGGGAAAGATTTCAGAGCTAAAATTTTTACCTGTGAATTGTCACACATTTGAAATAATTACTAAGTTTTAGTCCAGCACACATAACAATGACAATATAATGCTGACAAAACTAACATGTATACAACATTCATGTGGCTGTACAGTACACTAGTGTCTTGATTCCTTTTCACTCATTGCTGGGACAGAATACCAACACCCAAAATGAAGGAAGGAAAAGTTTATTTAGCTCATAGTTAGTGGAGGTTTTAGTCTATACTCCACTGGATCCAAGGCAAACAGCAGCAGTTTATGGTGGCAGAAAACAACGAAGAGCAGAGGAGGAGCAAAAGTTGTGGTGTCCATCAAATCTCTCTCTTTTCCCTCTATGCTGACTGTGAAGACCAATGCTCCACCTTGAAGACCTTCGAAGTGGCACAGCTACAAAGTGGCATGAGGAAGACCAGGTCTTCTCCAAGGAAGCAGGGGGTGCAGAAACCTTCCTCATCTCCTTGATATATCCTTTTTGTGCTGAGTCACTCTGGGGTGCATCCTCCTCACCCTAGAACAGGCCCTGTAGCACCTGAGGGCAGACCCTCCCTACCCTGCTCCTTAGGGTGGAGCCCCCAAGTTCTAGAGTGTGGAACCACCAGCTGGTCCAGCCAAGTTGACACAATATATCAACCACTACAATCCACCCTTTGTCAACTTCGCAACTAAACAAATACTCCCTTAAAAAAGTTTCCAGATACGAAGGCATACGTCTTAATGTTTCACAACTTAGACATTATAACACAACTTTAGTAGTCCTTAAGAATCACTATTAAGTCTGCTAACATTATATTACATGAGAAGCATAATATTCTGCCCCTGGCCTCCTAAAAACTCATGCACATCCCTTTATGCAAAAAGCATTTTAGTCTATCTGCAAGAGTTGCCAAGTCCTAACAGTTTCAGCAATGCTAAGGAGTCCAAGTCCCAAGATCTAAGGCAAGCTCTTAGCTGTGAACCACTGTACACATGAAAAATTAGACACTTCCAACATTCAAAGGCACAAGATAAACATTACCATTACAAAATGTATACATAGGAGGATATAAACCATTGGGACCAAGGCAAGTCCAAAGTCCAGAAGGTCAAACATTCAGTCCTGTAGTTCTACACGGAACATCCAAATCAACCTGTAACAAGTTGTGAGCTCTAAAAGCCTTACATGGCTCCACCCCTACAGCACTTCTGTTTCAGCCTCCCCAGCTCTGGGTTACAGGTGTGCACTACCAGGCTGGGTCTTGGTGGCCGGCTCAGTGCACCCAGAGGCCAGGTTGGCTCAGCATGTGGAGCTGGGGATCAAACCCATTCCCTGATCTTGCCTGAGCTGCCTCATTGGCTTGAGGTAGATACTATTTTAAACTCCACTGAAATACAGAATTCATTTGTCCCCTAATGTTTGCAGGGCAATCATTTTGGGACCTCAGCATATACGAAAATTATCAGATATTGGGGTCTCTTAAATAAAATGGCACAGTATTTCCATATAAATTGCACATATAGTCTTGCTACTTTAAATAATCTCCACACAACTTACAGTAACTAATATAATGTAATTACTATGTAAATAGTTGCCGTGCTGTTTGACCCTATTGTGTAGAGATTAATGATAAGTAAAAAAAAGTCCATACATGCTCAATAGAGATGAATTCTTTTCAAATGTGTTCCATCCTTTGCTGATTAAGTCTATAGTTCTGCAAGCTATAGAAAGAAAGACTGACTGTGATTAACTTTTCCAAAGGAATACCATGGTATGATTAGATCGGGTACAAGCTCAAACACTAAAGCTAGAACACAATTCTAAGACAAGTTGCTCTTAGTACACGAAGTGCCCTTACTAGATACTTAATGAAGTTATTCATTTAATGTGAACTAAAATCACAAGTAGATAAATCACCAAAAACAAGGCAGCGAAGGTCAACACAGAAGAAAAAGCTAACAATATAAAAATTTGAACTGAATTTATAGTGATAAAAACTTCAGATTGTTCTACTTATCATAACAGCAGAAATTATACATTTTCACCTTTAGTTACTACGCTTATTAGTTATGGATCGGTGTTTTTCAAAAACCCCAACAAACTGAGATTTTTATTACAAAGAGTTAAATATTTATTTTCTTTCTAAATAATTATTGAATGACTGAAGATATCTGATTTAGCTTGTTCTTAGACACAGCAGAGAATGTCATAGTCAGGGATGCGATTGCTGAGATGCGCTGTGACAAGCGTGCTCATATTGCCATGCTGTGGACAGGGCACCTGTGGACCTTTCCTAGAAAAACGTTGAAAATACATGACAGAGGTACTTAGAGGGGCGCACTCTGTAATTGATTCCACTTTGGAGACTCCTTCGTAAAAAAAGAAAAAAAAATCAGAGTATCAGAAAAAGATTTCTTTTCAGCAACTTTTACCACATATTATTCATCAAAGCAATACTTTGAAAATAGCTACAGGGACACAATGTAGAGAGAGCTTTCCTCATTGGCCATGTAGGCTATGGCTGCCACATATATCACAAGACCAGTTAATATAAGAAAAACAAAGTATATTTATTTAATTAAACCTTTAGGTGTTGCAGGAAGCTTCAGAAATGAGGACCCCAAGACCAAAGGAAAAGCTATACATACTTTGATGCTTGATTTTGGTGCAGAACAGTCAAATACATGGAAGTGTGACTAGGCACAGTGGTGTGATCTAGGGTAATACAGACCGGGGGAAACCCAGGCTCTTTTGTGTACAGTTCCTTCTCCCAGAAAGAGAGTCCTTCTGCTACAAAAACAATAGCAAGACAAGTCCTTCCAGCTTCTCATCGGTCTCATCATTTGTTCACTCAATAATTTTCTTCAAAATGTACATTTTATTTTATAGTAAGATAATTTTCATATAAACTATTGGGTCAATAATTACAAAATATTAACACAAATATAAATATGAAATTGTGGATAAATGTTGGTGGTGCTGCCAGCCACTAGGGATTAATGGACTCAAGGCTGGAGCCAACACCCACAACGTAAAAGTAAGTAGTAAGAATGCCAGGGCAATGAACGCCATCACTGCCCAAGAATTTCCAGCAACACTAGAGAAATTACTGATTAAGGTGCTTATTCACCCTAATGTGTTTTTAACATGATAAGTAAAAGGAACTGTCTTGGAAATTACTTAGAGCCTTTCCCCTTTTATCCTCGGGCCATTGGTTCTAAGAAACCCCCAAGATGATAAGGTCCATCGAAGCGCATGTTCCTTACATCCAGTGGTGTAGTATTTTGTACCATCTATGAGCATCCTCCTGTGTATGTTAAATCATCTCCAGATTACTTGTAATTCCCATTTCAATGTAAATGCCACACAAGTACTTCCAATGTTGCAATTTTAGGGAATAGTGGCAAGGAGAAAAGCCTGTACATGTTTCATTCAGACAGAATTTTTTTCCTAAAGTACTTGATCTGCAGTTGATTAATGCCAAGGACAAAGAACCTGTAGATGCTGAGGTCCAACATTAGATGTTTTAGAAGACTTCAAAGGTTGTAAAATTAAACTCAATATGGAATTATCAAATTTTAAAATGTAATTGTGTGCTTAACATTTATTAAGTATTTTTTTTTACTTGTAAGGCATTCTAGTAACCAGTAACCAAGTTTTTATTATTATTATCATTTTTTAGTATAGGCTTTCACTATACAGTTCAGGGTTGTAGTGGTCCACCTGTCTCAGTCTCCCCAGTGCAGGGATTACAGGAGTGCACCACTGTGTCCTGTTTCTGGGCTAGCTCAGTGCACCCACGATTCCTGGGATGGCAGGGCATGTGGTACTGGGGATCAAATCTCAGTTCTTGCACTTGCCAGACAGGCCCTTAGACTGTTGAGCTACCTCCCCACCGCAATAACCAAGTTATTTAAAAAGTAACTCCATTCCTAATGAAATGGACTAGATTAAAGTATATGGTAAGTTTTTAACTTATAAATATTTAAGCTACCAACTTTCACAGAGAAGAATGACATTATGAGCATTCAAAGATGAAAACAAATCCCAAAAAATAATTCATGTGTCTGGTGGACATTTTCCCAGTTGTGTTGCTGTTTGCTTATTGTGCAATGTGATAGTGTGCAGTTCAATGTTTAGTCAGAACCCAGGATGTCTAAAAGCAAGAGGAAAAGCAGAGCTGATGTGGGGGCGGGGGGGAACTCTAGGGAGAGCAAAGCAATAACCATGGACACAAAAGTGAAAATAACTGAGAGCAAAATGATGGTAGCTATCATTCATAGCATGAATCATTCAACCATTAGCATACAGTTTAAAGGACAAGACAAGATTATGGGCCACATGAAGGTTTCTGTACCATGGAAGTCAATAAAACATCAAAAATGCATGGCAAAATGATTGAGGAGATGTGCAAACCTCTTTGTGCAGATGTGAGATGAGCATCACCATTGAGTCCCACTCAGTTCGATGTTTTTTCACACAAAAGCTAACAGCCCACTTGAAGACTCAAACAAAAAATGGTGAGGAGCACATATCTGTCACCCACAGGGTTTAATAGAGTCAAGGCTGGAGGCAAAATTCTCAATGAAAAAGCAAGTAGTAAAGAAAAAGAAAAGAATAAAATGCAAATCAAAACCATGATGAGATATTATTTCATGCCCAGTAGAATGGCTGAAAATAAAAGGACAGATAATTACAGGAGTGGATTAGGATGTAGTGAAATTTATGTAAAATGGTGTGTCCAACTTAAAAAACATTTTATCATGTAGCTCCTTATGGTTTGTATCTAGTTGTCCCCCCCCCCCAAGCCTCATGCAGTCATGGGGCAGACTTCTAGAGTTTGTGATTAATTCCTGATCCAAGGCTGTGATTATGGGTCTGAGTACTGCTGAGATTTTGGGTGTGAGGGCTACACCCATCCTGGGGCAAATAAGGAGGGAAAAGACTTGCTCTCTATTGCCATTGTTGCCGCTATCCCTCCCTTTGCTCTCTGCTCTTTGCTGCCGCCATGAAAGGCTGCTCTCTGCCCTGTGCCACTCTGCCTTGGAGCCAACAGTGTATGGACTGAAACCTCCACTAACTGTGAGCTAAATGAAACTTTCCTTCCCCCCGTACCCCTCCCCCCCAAAAAAAGCAAGTGGTAAGGGTGCCAGGGCGACGCCATCACTGTCTGAGAATTTCCAGCAATACTTAAGAGAAATTACTGATTAAGATAATTTACCCTAATGGGTTTTTAACATGATAAGATGACACCTTGCAGAAGAGAATGTTAGAACCAAGTTATCTCAGTAAAGAGGAAAAACTGATACCAGCCTGGAATACAATAAATGGCAAACCTACCATTGTCTGATGGCAATTCTTCCAGATATATGAAGCTAAATCTCTTTAAATTCATACCATTCAGGGAAGCCACCAGCCATCTAAAACATGGTGAAAGGCTCTCTACCTGATCTATGGAAGAATAAGTCCAAAGCCTGGGTTGAATAGCAATGCCCCAAGATTGGTACTTGCATCACTTTATCCCAGAGAGAGAGAGAGAGAGAGAGAGAGAGAGAGAGAGAGAGAGAGATTGTTTGGAGAAAGATATCCCATGTCCTATTGAACAATCTTTTGATACTTGACAACCTACCAAGTCACCCCTAACTCATGAAGGAATTCATCCCAATGTTAAAGTCATGCCTCTGCCCCTGAATACTATGGTGCTCTTCCAACTCATGGACCAAGGGGTTAGTGCAACTTTCAAAACATATTATTTATGTCAGGCAGTGCAGACAAATGATGAAAGAGAAACAGCCTTGTGACAATTTAGGAAGCGTCCTAACATCTACAAGACCATGAAAACTATCGACTTTTCTTGGTAGGAGATTTTGGCTGTCACCATGTATGGGGCTGGAAAAACCTTTGCCCACAATTTCTTCATGACATTCACAGAATTTGGGGAGATGGTTAGGGAGGGAAAGGCATCTTCAACACTCAGTGAGTGATCCTTCCTGGGAAGCTAGAGCTAGATCAGCAAGAAGAGGACTCCACTGAATTTCTTAGTATGCAACAAGTTGGAATTACTTAGGACCTGGTGGAATTAGTGACCTGAAAAAAATGAGGAGGGCCAAAAGGAAGATGTAACTGAAGAGCTAGAGATATTTTCAGCACAAGAAATGACAAAGGGGTTTCTTTGCATGAAGAGGCCCTGTTAGTTTTTGAGATATAGGATGCTGATGTAGAATGACCCACAATAATTGCAACAGCTGCTCAGAGTGCTGCCTGGGGTTACAGAGTCATCTAAAATTATAGGACAAAGAGAAGAACCTCTACTCAGATATCACTGAATTGGTGCATCGAGAGGGTAGACCGAATTGAATCTATCAAAAATGGATTTTTAAAATATTTGTCTATAACTGAAGTCAGCTAGATAAATGTCATTCCAATTAAAGACATGTTTCCACCCAAGTTGTGAAGTGGTCAAAACAATGTTAAATCTGTTTTATAACCATAATCAATACTGTTCTCTGTGAAAAAAATATTTTGTTTACAGTATTGTGTTTGTTTTCCTTTTAAAATCTGTTTTTGAACCAGAATTGAACTCAAGACCTTGTGCTTACCAAGCAGGGACTTTGCCACAAGCTGTATCCATAGCTCCCTATATTTTATGCTGTGCATTGTATATTTGTAGCAAAAGTGTATAAGACTCACTTTGTCAAACTGACAAATGAATCAGACTTATGAACATTCTCTTGAGTTGGAGGTTTACTGTAATTATTTATTCAAAATTTATTTGTTTTCTATTTATAAGACATTACATTAATCAGTAGTAAAGTTATTAAAATTATTTCATAGTATAAAATAGACACAATTAATGTATAATAATATTTCATTGAAGTATGATTAATTGGACTAAGACAATGTTAGTTATTCTAAATGGTACTTAACATAATTGGAAAGAAAGAAAAAGAAAGAAAGAAACAAAGAAACAAAGAAAGAAAGAAAGAGAGAGAGAGAGAGAGAGAGAGAGAGAGAAAGAAAGAAGGAAAGAGAGAAAGAAAGAGAGAAAGCAAGCAAGCTGGGTGTAGTGGCACTGGCCTACAATTTCAACACATGGGAGGCTGAAGAAGTTTGAGTCAAGTCTGGTTAACTTGGTGAGATCCTGTCTCAGAACAAAACAAAACAGCACAAAACCAACATTCTAAAAAAGTCTTTCCACTTAAAGTACTTAGCAAGCCAAGGTGCCATAATTTGGGGCATTCTTACTGACCCCATGAAATAGTTTGCAAAAGACAAATACAATGTGAGAATGTAATGGAGTTCTTGCATATTTTATTTTGAATTGATCCTGAAAAAGACAAGAACATACTCAACAAGATTGAGAATGACAAACCATAAACATAAATCGATATTTCTGGTAAAAAAAAAAGTCTACACAGAGGGCTTCTGAAGAGAACAAGTACCAGTAGGAACGTAAGCAGGCATAGATCCATCTCTGTAATGCGAGGGTAGGCTGACTCACAAATAAGACAATATCACACAAAATAAATTCAGGCAGAGACAAAACAGATATTTACTGTCAGGAAAGTGTGGCATTTCACATAAGCATCTCAATTTAAACTCGAATAAAGAATATTCATTGCATTTCTGAATCATGTAATACAGCATTGTAACTACTTCATCCCCTTTATTAACAGTAAATTCCTAAAACTTTTTCTTTATGAATTGTCTTACCAACATCATTGCTATCATCATTTCCATCCCATCCAGTCCTACATCTGTATTTTGCCAAGAAAGGATGAGAAAGAAGGAGGAGGAGAAGGAGGAGGAGGAGGAGGGGAAGGAGAAAAGGAAGGAATGAAAGAAGGAAAGAAAGAAAGAACGAAGGAGAACAAAGCAGAAATTATAAGTAAACTCCCTGAAAATATAGAATAAGATAGTGTTACTCATTTCAGAGAAAGTTCAGAGATTTGCGACAGATTTATCTAGGAATAGTATGCATAAATATGTCTAATAAATGAAATTATTGTCTTACATGCACATCCACACATGGGGACTTATTTTAAATGAACAATCATTCAGGCTACCACTCAGTACAAATCAGCTTTCACAACAAGCTAAGAAGATTCGTGCATATAATTTCAGAATCACAGAGTACACAATAAAGGGATAATATTCCCTGGCTTGATACATTTTATATACAAAATTATGATTGCCTTTCGGCTAAAAATTGCCTCATGAGTTGTGATTCCATTTTATACAGCACTTTTTTGTATTTTATGTTGGCTTATAAGAATTTTTATTTATTTTTTATCAGAACTTCTTAAAATAGTTTCTTTATTAAAAGAGAATATATTTACTTTCACAGTTGGGTGAAACACCTCTCTATGGCTGTATGTGAGCTTCATTTTGAATTGTTACTCTGGATTTTCTTTTCTTTTTTTTTTTGAATATTTTAATGGTTCTTATTTTTCCTATTTCAGTTCCAGGCTTTTTTCATTTCCAAATGAGAATTCTCTGAATTTTCAAGTAACCGGCCGATATTTAAAGATTTGTGATGTATTTTCTATACTAACATTTCAAAGAATACTTCAAATGAAGCTTCTCTTGGTCATATCTTTTAAAGAAATGAATCCCAACCAGATTTTTTGTGATAGATTTCTTTATGTAAAAAAATATAGATTAACATTTTGTATGGTTTTATAGTTAGGCTTAGTTCTTTAATTTTTATCTAAAGGTAAATCTTCAGTTTTCATAATGCCAGCCATTTTGGGAAGATGTCAACAGTACAAGGATGACCACTAACATTTTTAAACATACTGATATAGACAGACAGTGTTTCTGAGGAAAGACTAGAACAACAATGAAGAAAATAACAAAACAAAAGCCTTTGAAAATTAGTATAGTTCTTAGGCTGGCTTTTTCTTTTCCTAAAACTAAGTATTCAAAGGATTTTATACTTTCTCAATAGATAAAATATTCAGTGGATTCATAGGAAGTTAAACAAAAGTAATATATTTGTTTAGGAGTTTTTATGCTTCTCGACATACAGAGATTAAATTTGAATAGGAAATGTAGTGAGTAGAAGTATTTCACAGTAACTGTTCTATAGTAACTATTACTAGCCTCAGCAATTTATAGTAACTATTACTATAGTAACTATTCTGTAGTATTATATAGTAGCAATTTGTATAGCAACTTCAATAGCATCTATTCATTTTGTGATATTAGTGTACTTTTATTTTTTTATCAGTTTTATTGAGAAACAAATAGCAGTGAGACAGATTCAAAACTAATTAGTAGGACAGTTTTAATAATTAATACATTGCATATTGTTGTCTTCTTAGTGGTTATTCA
>NDGN011517569.1:37959-54170 GCA_002564285.1 Tympanoctomys barrerae | reverse complement strand
ATATATATATATATATATATAGCCTTTAAACCTCATTTTTTGCCAATTTTCCCAAGCTGTCATATATGATCCAGTTGCCATTGCCTACTTTGCTTCTGCATTGCACTTACGCAGAAATGTATCAACATTTATTTAATATATATATATATATATATATATATATAAAACAAGTTAGTCTTGTCACATATACACTTTAGAATTACAATGAATTCGTAGGATCACATTTGCCTTTTTCAGCTTTCTTAGAGTTTAGAGTATGTCTGAGTCTGCTGAGCAGTTCTGTCTTTGCAATTCTAAATTTCAATAGGGAACCACTTTAAAGAAAAGGTTTCCATCACTTTCATATCCAAATCTAATTTTCTCCCCCAACTGAGTAACATTCAGCAGTTGCCTATTTTCTCCCTCATATAAAATAAAATTATCAACAAGGTAAAGAACAAATTTATTAGATCCCTTCCTTTTAGCAAAATTAGATTTCTAACAGCTGTCCAGAGTTCAACTGCCCTATTATTTCTGAATATATGTTGTGTTATTTAAACATCTCTCATCAATTTTATCCATGATCATGTATTTAAATGTAATTATGGAAAACTATAGACCCATAGCAATATTATTCTTTTTATTTGTCTTATCTTTCTTATTCATTGTTTTGCTAACTTGTTTCATAAATCATGTATGCAAAAAGGAGATGTAGAATTATAAATGTTATCAATATGTTTCTCCTCTCTTATTTCATTTTTTGAATAAAACATAAACATCAGTATTAGTCAGCGTGAGCACTGGCCAGATAGCTCAGCAGATTAAAGCACATGCTTAGGCAGATGCAGGGATTGGGACTCAATCCCCAACCTGCAGTGCTGGCCCTGTCCCCAGGGCATGCTGAGACAGCAGTTGAGACTGGGCATGATGGCACATGCCTATAATCTCAGTGCTTGGCAGGCTGGCAACAGGAGGATCACTGGGTCCTATCTGTGTAGTGAGACCCTATAAACCCTGTAGTAAATACATTAAAGTATATTGATATATATACTTATATATAATATATATTAGTCAGCTTAGATTTTCATAACAAAATGCCATGGACTGGGTGGCTTAAACAAGAAAAATTTATTTTCTCAGTTCCAAAAGCTGAAAATTCATGACCAATGCAAGTGCATGACTGGGTTCTTATGAGGGCTCTCAGCCTGTCTGTGACAAGATTCTGACATGGGAGAACAAGAGCAAACAAGGCTAGGGAACACAAGCATCCAATCCATAACATCTATTACTATGTCTTCATTTTTCTATAAGTCATGGCAAAGCCTATTGTTAGAGCTGCAAAGGTTTTTGCCCCAAAAGTAATACATTTGACTGAAAAAATAAATGTAAAATAGCTTTTTATAGAATAAGCTCATTCCGTTTTCCCAGTATCTATTATACCCCTCAGATTTAATTTTCTCTTTCAGGTTCTCACACTAAGGAGATGCTATGATGTTTGCATATGTGGGTCTGATTTATTTCACTTGAGAGTATGGTCTCTAGTTGCATCTATACAAAGACAAAATGCTCAAATGTATCCCATTTTGTAGCTGAATAATACTTCATTGTATAAAAATACCATGTGTTCTTTATGCATTCTTCAGTTGATGGGAATCTGAGTTGTTTCCACGATTTATTTCTGACAAATTGTGCTGCTTTAAACATAGGTGCACATGTATCCCTGTTTTATGTTACTTTCAGTTGTTCTGGAAAAATATACAGGAGGAAAATAGCTGGCCTGAGTGGGATCAGCAATCCTAACTTTTTAAGGCATCTCCTCCCTGATAGCCATAATTCAAAAGGAAAGAGTTACTGAGTTGAGGAGGACAGGAGAAGGAGGTGGGAGTTGGGGAAAAGAGCTATATCTATGTATGTAAGCAGGATGGTTTGAACAACTGTACAGTGGATTTCTGATGTTTATGGGAAGGAGCAGATAATGCCTAATTTGTTTTGTCTCCTTTTTTCAATTGTTTCACTTTTTTCTCATCTTAATTTCTTACATATTTCTTTCTTTTCTTTTTTCTTCTTCCCAGTTTGCATGTATATATCTAGTAGTATGAATAACTCATTGGAAAACAATACTGTGCATTACAACAAAAACTGTGAAATTCATATTACTTTGTTAAGTGAAATTCTGTATCACTTGTAATTTGTCTGTTTTAATACTATTTTGTACTTTGTTTTAAAAAAAGAAAGTGATAGTGGTTTAGAAGGTGATTCACTTGTGATGACTGGGCCTTCATGAACAGAGTTTGATCTTTATCAAAGAGCTGAAGAGAATGAGGACTCCTTGTGTTTCCTCTTTCCACCATATGAACACCCAACAGCAAGGCAGCATCATAGGAGACATTCGGCTCTTGCAAGAGACCAGGTCTGCCAACCTCTTGCTTTTGGCTCTACAGTCTCAAATATTATGACAAATAAATGTCTGTCCTTCAGAAAATACTCAGTGACAGATATTTCATTATACTAGTATGAATAAACTAAGAAATTTGTACTGAGTGTAGCTCAAACTTATGAATCCAAACAATATTCAGATCTTAAGTTATTTAATATATGATGCAAACTTCAGGATGCTATAAGAAACATGTACATGACCTAAGCCATAATATGGTTGAAAATCATATTTCATATTTCTTTCTAAAGATTACTACTAGCCTTACAGTCTTACAGTCTTAGTTACTCTTCTCTCATTGCTAGGACAAATACCCAGCACTCAAAATGAAGGAAGGAAAGGTTTATTTAACTCACAGTTACTGGAGGATTCAGTCCATACTCAGCTGCCTCCAAGATAGACTGACACATGACAGAGGGTAGCAGTTCATGGTGGCAGAAGGCAGCAAAACAGCAAAAGCAAAAAGGGAGGAATACAGCAACAATGACAACAAAGAGCAAGTCTCTCTCCTCCTCGTATTGCCTTCAGGTTATCTGCCCCAAGCTGGGTGAAGCACTCATACCCATAATCCCAGAAGTACTCTTACCCACAATCCCAGCCTTGGATCATGAATTAATCACAAGTCTATAAATCCTCCCCATGACTGCATATGGCTTTGGAGGGACAACTAGGCACAAACCATAACACTGCCAATATGATCTTTCTCTCTATGTATGAATGTGTCTATATTCATATTTGTATGTAGGGTTCAGGAAAGTATTACACTTTAAATATTATTTTTCTTTTTTATGTATGTACTTTTGTGGGGTTTTTTACCTTGACAAGTTTGCTAAAAAATCTTTCTCCCTCATTTCCCTTAATTCTATATGAATTTTTATGAGATCTCTACTTTGTCATCATAAACCTACATATTAGAGAATTAGTATTCCTTTATATGAATAAAATGCCCAGCTTCCATGTTCTACAACTGACAAATCTATGACTGACAAAGACACAATTACTAGGCACGTCTCCCTAAAACATTTGTTTTCCTTTGCTCTTAACCTAGGTCTTCAAAGACTATAGAGATACGTGAAGTTGTTCCCCACCAAGTTGCTTGTTTCAGGCATAACCTAGCAGACAATTTGTAAAAGAATTCACTTTTAAATGTGGATCTCTTTCTCATACAGACATCAGCATGCTGTGGGAAAACGGCAATGATTGAGAAAATTTTAATTCATAATGAAGTATCATTTTCCCACTAATCCACTGTGACTAGACATATAAATACTGCCCTTTGTGTAGATTCTGTGCTATTTCTGGGTTTGCTGAATGAATGTCTGTCTTCTACAGAGCTTGAAGCAAAAATGTCACATGATTTCTGAGGGTGTTCTTCACAGACAGGAACTCCTATTAATGATGAGTTTCTATGTCAGCTTGAAATTTCTTTATCAGTTCAAATCATGCCCTTAATGTAGTTTTAATATTATTATTATTATTATTTAACAGAGTTTGTGTATGATTTAATAAAATCTACTTGCAATGGAAACACTTCCGATCAATATTTTAAAGTATGTCCATCAATTATAATAAATTTTTCATTTATTTAGATGACCTTGATATATTGCATTTAATCTCTGTAAACAAAGATTCTCCTTTTGCCAGGGTTAAATTGAGGATATCAACAGGGAACTGATATCAATTTTACACTGTAAGATACTGAGTCATGTTGACATAATATGGGTAAAAAACTTTAAAGCAATGAAGCAACATCATAAGAGATGGAATACGAAAGAATTTATCATAGTGAATATATTATGATATAATCTAAATCAACATTAGATTTTCAGATTATTTTTATAAGAATTTATATATGAGTTTTGTTTGTAAATTCTCTATATTAACATTTAAATTCACTTTTGATTATCTTAAAGGCTAGTCAATATCTTAAAAACAGAAAATAAAGACATAAAGTAAATTAATGATTCCAAAATAAAAATTGTAACACTTGCCTGATAACTGTGCTTGAATATAATGTATATACTTAGTAATATATATAATATACATAAATATATAAATATATATTATATAATACACTATATATGTAACTTCATATAATTATAAGCCATGTTCTATAACTGAATAGAAAATTTCACCTAAGAATTATTTTGTGTGTGTGGACATCTCAATCCCCCCGAGGTGGCGCTGGCGCTGGCGCAGCATGTGGTGGCAGGGATCCAACCGCCCTCCCTGCACTTTGCCTAAGCTTGCATAAGCAAGCACTTTAGAATGCTGAGCTATCTTACAAGCTGAGAATTATTGTATGTCACTAAAATCAGAAGTTTCATTTCATTTAACTCCAGAAAAACACAAAGTTAGACTCCTAAAATTTAGTGTGAAAAATTACCTTTAAAAGAGGGGCAAACTGCTCAGGTCCCCTTTCTGTCCCTGTCTTGGATTGGAGCTTTCTTTCCCCCAGTAAATGTATTCTTCTCTTATCAAACGAAACAAAAGAAAATAAAATGACATAATTATCTATCACCACTCAAAAGATAAAAACTCGAAAATCCAGGTATTTTATCAACCTCCCCAAAGTCACTGAGCTTGTTTATGGTGGAATCAGGCTGTAGCACCTACCTTTATCTTTGTTAATCTTTACTTCTAACACTGTTTCTTTCAATGAAATGTTGCGTTCCCAAGACCTTCATGTGTTGGTTAAATATGTGTCATGTACCAGTTTAAATATACATCCTTTACTTTTATAAAAATGTGTAATAAAAGTTTTGAAAACAGTGAAGCTACTTAATTTAACAAATATTCATTTGAACATATGATATTCTAGGCACTGGGTAACACTGAAGGAAATGCATTTGGTTTTTGTAGTCTTAGCTTGCCATCTGAAATAATGCTAACTGTATGATAAGTGTTTTAACACAGAAAACATTTTTCTTTTAATTTAATGTATCTGGCACAGGGTCTCACAGTGCTGCTCAGACTCATAGTGATCCTCCTGTTACAGCTTCCCCAGAGCTGGGATTAAATGTGTATGACACCACATCTGGTCTTGGTGGCCATTGGCATGGGATGCAGTACCGGAGACTGAACCTAGGTCCTTGTATTTGCCTAGCAGGTACTTAGACTGCTGAGCTATCTCTAAGACCCCCAGATGACATTTCTTTATCATTAAAATGAAAATAGTACTGTTATTCCCTTTACACAGAAAAAGGCATAACTAGAATCAGTTTCCAGTGGCCTAATATCATACAGTTCATAGGAAGTAGACATGAAATTCATCCTTTCTTATTCACTTGTCTGAGTCTTCCAAGGTTCAGTGCAATGAGAACCACTACTGTTCTGCATTATACCTTTGGATTTTTTCCACTTGAAACAAAAACAAAGTTACTTCACAACTAACATATGAAGATGAAAACTGAATTCCTGGATGCCCCCAAATTAATAAATCAATGAATGTTATTGAACCCCATTCCATGTTTTTGCAGTAGGCAAGAAAAGGTTTTTAGCTCAAATCACATCTTTAGCAGGTACTTGGGTTAACTCTTCCACGTTCTCTTCTCAAGTCAAGTCCTAACTAAAATCTCAGTTGCTGCTAATGGTGATACTTTTACACTGCTGCTGCAACTACTGCATTTTCTACTTCTGTCTTATAGCAAAGCCTCTTAATTCTTGTTTTGTCTTATTTTTCAAAAGAGGCACCAATATTTATAATGAAATGAAAAAAACCAATATTAATTAAGTGATATTTTGTTGACTCCCAAGTCCCAATCATTGTACCATTATTTGTTAACAACAACACTAATTCTCCAGCCTTGCTTACTAGAAGAATACTGACAGTGTTCTTGTACTAATAGAGTTACATAGTCTTTGGATCATGTAACTTATGACTCCTCAGGGAAGTCATGTCTCCTCAGAGACCTGGAACTTTAGGATTCTTCTAGATCTAGGATCTGACATTTTCAAGACCAACTGTATTTTATGTCTGTGCTGTTTGTTCTCTCACATATTTTTCTGAGCGCTCACTCTGACAAGGTGACAATGGTGACAGATGCCCAACTGGGATATGGATGTATTGGCCACTCTTCCATTTGCATAGATGCAGATACATTTTCTTGATTTTCTTTTTTACCTGTTGGCAAGAAATAACCCTGTTCACAATGGCATAGACCATTAATAGCTTAACTTATTTTCTTGTAACAATAAGAAAATAAGCTTTGTCTAAAAGAATAAAAGCATTCTTTGTCTAAGAATAAAAGCTTTATCTACATCTGTTTTTTTCTTTGCCAACTAAACTGACCCACTATTCCATGGTGCAACAGTTAGTATTTCATTTTTTATCACTAGACATTGATATATAGGGGAATGAAACTCCCAACCTGAAAGATATCCAGGCAAAGTTCATTTTCTCTAAAACCAAAGAATGAATTTTAGGAACGTGTATGGTAAAAAGCAGAATATATTCATTGGAGGAAAGAAAGCACCTATCAGAGAAAGACAGAAGGGGACCTGAGTGGTTTGCCCTAGGAGCTCTGTCTTCTAAGAATTTTCATAGAATAAGACCATGTGGTGGGGCAGATCTAAGATGAAGAACATGGGAACTTGCTTAGGTGGACATGAGGTGGGACAAAAATATGGTAAACCAATGAGTTAACAAGCCCAGTTGCTCAGGTAAAGTTGATCAAATCCAGGACCAAATGGGGAAGAGAGTCATGTAGCACATGGGCATAGCAAATGGGCATGAATAAAGAATGGAGCTTTTACTGTAAAAGGCTGGGTTAGTGACTTCCAGGCATCCTTAAGATGAGAAACTTATTTAGAATGTCAGTGCTGCATGCCAATCTTTAGGAAGGTATGTGGCTGCATTTGTTTACTCTTCAGTCTTGAGGTTCAGCCCACAGCAGGGATCTGTCCCTCTCAAATTTGCAAAGTCACCTTGTCTTCCATACACTCTCCTTGAGGGCCCAGTCCTGTCCGACTGCCTACAATATTTCTATCTGACTCAGCTCCCTGTAACTACATAATGCAAATTAGTGAGAAAGACTGTTCTGAAATTTGGCTTGTGCCAGACCCGTGGATCTAACCTGAAGAAATTAAATAAGAAAACAATTTATTTTACCACATATACCCAATCAAGCATATTGATTACATTAAAAGGAGATCATAAAGCTGAGTTTACTGTACTTCACTCTCAAGTAAAAATGCTAATTTTGATTAACTATTATGGTCCATGAGTCATTCTTTCAAAATGGGTTTGATCTGATATCAAAATTAAGTTGATGAATCAATCAATTTGCAGAAGCCAACTTCTGTCATCCTCTAATATATTAATTGTAGTTATTATTGTTGTTAATTTTAAAATTATTCTTATTTTCTTTTTATGCTCTTCAAAACTCCCAGTATCTCTTCAGTAACTTGATTGTCCCATGGGCAAACTCCATTGTTTTGGCATAAATTTCTTCCTACCCGTAATTGCTGAACTTATTCAGAACAGTAGCAATCTTTTCTCCACTTTGAACTTAAATCCTTCTCAGAAACATTCATTTAATCCTTTCAACTTCACACAGATCACTCACAATGACAGAAAAGACAAGTAAAATAGAGTTGAGAGATTTTTGTCTTCTCTTTGTGACTTATCAACATTCAATCATTAGCTTCGGGAAGCATACTTATCCCCCCTCTTCTTTTCTTGGTTACAAATTTAAAATCTCTCTCTTATTAGTTTTCCTCAGACTGCCTTGCAAAACTTTCTATCTTGCCAGGTCATCAGCTTCCGACATTTTTCACTAGCCTGATCTTGTCTCACAGTCTAAGTTAACTACAGACCTCTCTTTACAACTGCCTTGGTGGCCATTTCTTGAGCTGATAATTTTCTAATTGTAAATTCTGAACTGTGACTTGCACAAGCACAGAAAGTATAAAAAAAATACTCTTTATCCATTCCAGGTTTATGGGCATTTGAGTTATTTCCAAGATTTCACTATTACAAACTGTGC
Organism: Tympanoctomys barrerae; assembly: GCA_002564285.1. Taxonomy (NCBI): domain Eukaryota; kingdom Metazoa; phylum Chordata; class Mammalia; order Rodentia; family Octodontidae; genus Tympanoctomys; species Tympanoctomys barrerae. The sequence goes on along the minus strand of NDGN011517569.1, from coordinate 45,770 downwards.
TGTTATAAACATGGACATACATGTACCAATGTAGTAGGATGGTTTTTTTTTTTTTTTTTTTGTATTTTAAGTAAGGGTCTACAGGGTGTTCATAGTCTCACTACTAGATTGGACTTGTAGTGATCCACCTGTTTGCAGCCTCCAAAGTGTTGGGATTACAGGTGCGTGACCATGCCCAGTCTCAACTAGTCTCAGCGCACTCCAGGAACAGGGCTGGCTTGGCAGGCCCAGGGATCTAAGCCCCTGCCCCTGTGTTTGCTTGCAGGTGCTCTAATCCACTGAGATATTTGGCCAGCCCTAATTCTTACATTTTGAAGGGAGGAGAGAAAATTGAAAAAAAAAGAGAGAGAGAAATCAAAATACATCATGTACAGGTATAAATTCCCTGTGATGAATATGCTCATTATGTATACCTCAAATGTATCAATGCATTCTTTAAAAAAAGAAAGCAGTGTGAGATATTATTAAAGTAAATTATGAATACAGAAACAATTGTGTGATTGTATAAAGTATCCCATAATAGTACAGACCCCCTCTATATGTTATCATTGGCAGTGATGGTGTAGAAAATTATTGAGGACAATGGAAAAGAGAAACCCTGGGGAATATGACTTTTATAGAAGTCAGGTAAATGGAAGAAATACAACATTTTTTGAAGTCACTATATATTATAGAGGACCACCTGAGCAGCTCTCCTTGAAAGAAGAGCAATCGTCTCCATTTTGGCAGCTCCTGACCCTCTTTCCTTGTATTGGTATGTACAGAGCTGGCTAGAACTTTTCCTTAGCCCCTCAACTGGCATAAAGCATGCATACTAGTCTAGCTGAAGTGCTGGTGGGAGTCTTTGAAGGCAGCATGTGTGTTTCCCTGGAACTCCTACCAGCTGCTCAGTATGTGTTGGGACAGAGTCAATGCTCCATGCTGTCAGCTGGGATTGAGCCTCGACATAGAGACTATGATTTCCTGGGGCTTGAAAAATCACACATCAGAGCTGAAGCACTGGACCTCAAAACATTAGATACTATGCCAATAGTGTAATACAGATTACTGTCTGTATATCCTTATCTCTGCATATTGCAGAAGTGAGTACAGGCATCCTACCTAACCCAGCTCACAGTACTCACTTACTTCCTGCTATTCTTAGCCATTCATCCTCAAGTTATTCCTCCTTCCTTCCTGACTAAATAAAACCCCAGGTTCAACCCTCAGTCAACAACTTTATTCAGAATAACTATCTTCCTACTGGACTTAGGACTCCTTGGCTCCTTGTAATTATAAATATGCTTTAGTGTTTAAAACTTGCAGTGGGTTACACTGGACATGGTAGATTGAAATTAACTTGATGGGATTCCAATAACTTATCCTTGGAATTAATTATCTTACTACTTATCTTGGACCTAGATGGGGACCAGAATGGGTTCTCTACTATATATATACATACATATATACATATAAATTTAATGAATGCTTTCAAAAAGAGACGATTATTAACCAAGAAAAATTATCTTGTGTTTCAAATTGCCCAAGTTTTCACAGTCATTTTTAAACAAAGACAGTTTAATTTCCTTGCGATATTAACTGCTAATAAAAGAAATATGTTTCTATCACTTTCCTATTGCTACTAAATTGCTCCTTTTTCACACAAATAAACATAAGAGTAAAATGTTTTCTCCTTCATGTTATAAGTTTTGCCTTAACTATCCATGATAATGTATTCTAAAATCATTACAGAGGATATTTTGGTAGACACTGGAAACATTTTCACTTCATCCCATAAATATATAACTATATCTACAAGTAAATATTTTATGCATGTTATATTTTATCCATGATGTAAATCAATGTATTATAAATAAAATATCTAAACACATGATGGGACTATATATATAGATTTGTCTGTATGTTTTATATTTCTTCTTAGTTTATCATTACTGCTGCATAGGTATTGAGCTGAAGATTTGTCAGTTTTCTCCTAAGTGGCTTTATTTTTTTAGAAATTTTATCACTTAGCAGTCAACTAAAATATTGCTATTGTGTAGAACTGAAGTATTTTTCTTCTTAGGAAACTCAGAAATTAATATTTTTGTAAATTCCAAACATTGTGAACCCCCAGTTTCTGTCTTGAGATTTAGAAGCACTTATACATAGTTAAACTGCTCATGATGCTGTCATGGCTATGGGTTTGCCATCAAGAAGAACTCTGTTGTATTTGTCTAAGGTAGCTATTTATGTTAGCTTGCCTATCATTGTATTTTAGTTCAATATTGAAACTAAAGTCTTGCTTGATTTGAGAATATTGAAACCACAGTTTTGACTTATTTCCAAAACTAGATATTAGAAACCCATTATTTCTGAAATCAAAATTCACTTTTCAGGGAATTCACTGAGAATAGGCCTCTATACTTCTTTAAAAGTCGTAACTTCCGGGTAGAAATTTTATCTCTGTATGCACTGTATTCCATTGTTTTTGAAGCAATTGTGGGGAATTGAGATCTCTGCCCTTATTTAGAGGTATTTTGGGGATTATATAAGTATGATCCCTTGCTGTGCTATTTCTGAAGGCATACAGAGGTATGCTGGACCACACCTGGCCACGGTCCAGTCTGAATGGACGCCCACTGTAAGAATCATGTGGGTTTGATGGCCTTTTGAGAAGATATGTTCAATTACAGGGAGCTCCAATATCTGAGTGTTCATGTGACTCTGATATTCTTTACGTATGTGAATAAAACCTGAGGATCAGATATGCATGAAAAATAGAAAAAATATAGAAAGAAGCGCGATTAAACAGTGTAGTAGCCATCGTCATTAGTGGTTTGCCAGGTTACCATCATTGTCATTTAGGAAAGCTGTTGTTGAGACTGGCTATGTAATTGCCAGGCTTTTCTCAATCCTAGAAGAGCTCAGAAAAAAAAAATTCTAAAATTCCTCCTTTCCCAAGGAGTCCTGATGCCTCTCATGTCTTGGTGTGAGGATTAGGAAAACTTTTTTTTTCCCCTAGAACTCTTGAACTCTTATAATCCCAAAACTTAGGAGAAATATGGCTAAACTAAATGACCATGAAAAAAGATAACTTTTTATAATTCAAAAGTTCTTTCTTCTTCCCAGGTTTAAGTCCACGCACCCTGTGGTGGAGAGAATCAAGCTCATTATGGTGTTTATGCCAGGTAACTATGAAAAGTAGGGGCATCTAAGTTTCACAACCAACAATTAGCTACTTTTCTCTCCTTTACTACTGTGAGTATAATTGGATTTGAATGAACAGGGTAAACCTAAGAGCAACCTCCTTATCTCATGGTTGAAAACTTCAACAGCCTGAATCCAGCATAAGCATTCTTTCTTCTTTTTTTTAAATATTCTCTTAAAAGAGTTTATTATAAACCAGTTTCATAGGCCACTAGAGGAAAAATGGACTATGTACAGCCTCACAGGAAGCAAGCAGGGAGCAGAGGAGGGTCAAGATGAGTTTAGGGCCTTGGCGGGCACATTCCCGGGTGAGGGGACTATGGGTGAGGGGCCTCATCCTTGGGGGGGCATGCCCATAGGAGTCCCTTGTCCAGGGGGGATCCCCACTGGGGGACCTATGGGTGGTCGCATGCCAGGAGAAGGGCCCATCGTTCCTGAAAGGGGTGCCCATAGGTGGAGGAGGATCCCCACGGCCAGGCAGGTACTGGGTCAGAGCCCCTGAAATACTCGCTATAGCAGCAGCAGCAGCAGCCGCAACAATGCCTCTTTCTTGTGGGGTCATCACTTGTTGCGATGGCCCACCAACCCCACGGACTGGCCAGGAAGTCCTGCAGGAGCCTCCTGGCATGAGAGCACCAGCTGGGATTCCTCTACCCGCAGCCCGATCAATTCCTGGGTCCCCAGCAGCTCCAGCAAGTGGCACTCAGGCAATGCTAGGATCTTTGGGAGGAGGTAGGTCCTTCCACAGTCACAGAGACCAGGTTCTCCACTTGCAGCAGCACCAGACCAAGGACTCGTTTCTCTTCTCTTTATGCTTGCTTAGAGTTCTTTGGCTTGGTCTTCCTGAATTCATCACAGTCACAGAGGATCAAGTTCATATGCTTGTTGAAGGCCTAAAAAGTGCTGATGAAGACCCGGCTGTCTGGCAGGACGCGCCCCATTCTGTAGTCCGTGTGCTGCAGTGTCTTGCTGCTCTTGCCCACCGTCATGACGGTGGCTCTGATGGTTCGGATACGCCAGCATTCTAGATATATACTTTGCTCAAAGTAACACAAGATCAAAGAAAACATAGTAATTGAGCCTACACAGATACCAACATCTTTGCAACTTAATTCCTACATTATTGTAAAATTTATGTAATTGTCACTATATATATAATGATCACTGAAGCATTTTCAGAATCTTTTGCTCTTTGCCACTTTTAAAAAAATTTAACCACTAACTTACAAACATTTAACACTGGACTATTTATTGAGGTTATTGACGAGAAAAATCAATGAGCTAGATAATTTGCATAACTATAAAATCAAATTCTATTTTAAAACATAATTCAAGCTATTTTAAATAAGTTCCAGTTTAAAGTTCCAACAAGCAACACCTCGAGCACTAACAGATGTGCTTCTCGTCCTCTCTTGTAGAGAATAGAGACTTCCTGATTGAGAGTAATCTTACTTTAAGGTCTATAGATCCATTCAAGGACTTTACTTTTTTTCAGATCCAATCTTTGTCTACATTATGTTTTCAATGTGTAAAATTACTGGCTGCTCTACTTTAACTACAATAAAAAGTGTTTCTGTTATTTTATTCTTTAGATTTCAATCTTTTTCCCTTGAGGAATTATTTAGCTCTTAATCTGAATTTTCTTTCATAGCATCATTTAAACTGATTCAATAAAATGCATTAATAGGGCTGGTAGATAGCTCAGAGGTCGAAACACCTGCCTGGCAAGTGCAAGGACCCAGGTTCAATCCCTGGTACCACATATTCTGTGGGCACCAGAACCCCAGTCATGTGTGTAACCCCAGTGCTCAGTAAACTGAAACAGGAGGATCACTACGAGTTTGAAATGTGCAGTGAGAACCTATATCCAATAAATTTAAAAATAAAAGAATATGTAAAATAAAATGCACTAATGTTTTAGATAGAAGTTTTTTATTGTATTGTCTCCCCAGTGCAAGAATCTGAAAGTGTGATTAAAATCTGAAAGGCACAATAGATATAGTAAAAGGGAACAAACTACTCAAAAGGAAAGAACAACTGAGATAGGAGAAAGGAGAAAAAACAAGGGTATACATGTGTGTGTGTATTAATTGTACTACTAATTTGCATTGGTTTATTGAAATGAACAGATAATGCTTAATTTTGTTGACCAATTTTTCAAATCTAAATAAATAACTTTGAAGATATAAATATGCAATATAACAATCATTGTTGAATTCCTACCATTTTATTTGGAAATTCTGTATCATTTTTAATATTTTGTTTTAATTTTTTAAAAAATTTTCTATAAAATAAAATTAAAGGCATTAATATCTGTTCATTGCCAAAAGTAAATGATACATCTCAATCCTAATCTGACCTAATCTCTTTATGGTATTGGAAATTGAAGGCATTCTTATTTTTTCAGTATTATCTCCTCTATGTATTATTTAGCTGTTATGATGTTTTGTGGGAATTTCTATACTTTTATCAGAATTTTTCTATAACTTACTATAGTAAGATTTGCTTTTGGCTGTAAGATTTACCTATTAGTTTTTTTTTCCTTTTCCCTCTCTTTCCTTACTTGGCTGTTTGGTTTTATACTATAATTAAATAAGCTCATTTAGTTCATGACTTGAGGCACCTACAAAAAAGACGGTTTATATATTTGTAAGTCCAGAAAATCTTCTCACTTGAATTTACACATTGCATTTCTCTGCCTTTGATGGATATTTCCATCACTTATATTTAAGAGGAACCTCACACATAGGCTCTAAAATGATCTCACAGCCCCTTAACACCTGTTCCACTTTTTGGTGAATATTCCTTCTGTTATTCTGATTGTCTTGTTCATGAGAGAAGTTCCACAAAATTCACCTTCCTTTCTTTATCTACAAAATATTGAAATTAATAACAAAAGAGAATTAAAATTCAGCCTCCTTTGCTCTGAGAAGTAACCATAGTATAGAGCTCTGATATAATGATGGCAGAAATGTATCCTTAGACATTGTATTTTCACACAGGGTCTTAAGCACTCTCTCTACAAGTTTTTTCATTCTAATTTTTTCAGCTGGTAAAAACGTTGAAACAGTCTTAATCATAATTATTAATTAAAAATTTGGAGACCACTGTCATTTTGAGAATTTAAATGACTGTTTCAAACAGAATTGTCCCACAGTATTTCATTTTATGAGGAAGAGACATTGTAAAAGCCACAGTCATTTTTGTAACTTTATTAATTTAAATATTCCCAAAATAGTAATGCTTAAGTCAAAATTTGGATCTCATTATGTATATCTACATTAACTTTTCTTAACACACACACATGCACACACACGGTCATGCATGTGTGAACATATACAGGGCAATATATTGCCTAGTCTTCTAATTTTCCTTCATAAATTTTTAACATTGTGGACCTCAGACCTTTTTCTTTACTTGATCACTGTCAGTGTACTCTTTATTGGCCTCTCAGGATACAGTCTCAATTCTGCATATTCTGTATTCAAAGTAGCATTTCTTAAGTGAATGCTTAAATAGTTAACCTACTAACATATTTCAAATACTGTAACTTCAGCTATCCTATATGTTACTGAATCAAAATTGATTTGTGCATTTGTACATTGGTTAAGATATAAATAAGAATAATCCTAATTTCAAGATATTTGTTTTAAGAGAAATAATAAAATAAAATAATTTTAAATGAGAGACCCTGCCCATGTTGTATATAGGATAAATACATTCCTCTTTGAATGATAAGAGAGGACATAATGAAAATCTTAGTTGTCAAACAGATGTCTTGGAAGCATTTAGAAGAGAAAGCAAAGATTATTAGGAGCCAGCACGGGCTCACAAATATCTTCTTTTTTGATAGAATTCTAGACTAGCAAATTAGGCAAATTTTATTGACAAACTTTGTTGATTAGGCAAGGTGTATTTGTCTTCAGTGAAGTTCTTTCACTGATATTTTTGTAAGTAAGGCAGATTTTTTTGAAGGCAGAAATATTAGACTATCAATTGAGACATATGATAATTGAATATCTTCATAAATTTGTCCCAAATTTTTTCACATCTGATCCAATTAAAAACATTAGCAAAAGTGCTTGAAATCATAAAAGGTAACCTAATGCAAGGCTTTTGAAAATTTGATTAAATAATTATTTAGAATGTTTCATTTTCCATCAATGAAAGTACAGTTATCACTATAGTGCACTATTTAAAAGTATTTGTAACTTGGGCCAGCAAGATAGCTCAGCAGACTAAGTGCCTGCTTAGGCAAGCCCAAGGACCATAGTTTGATTCCCAGCACCAGCTGCACTCCCAGAGTGGGCTGAACTGACCAGAGCCCAGGCACAGTAATGCTTGTAATCCCAGTGCTGTGGAGGCTAAAAGCAGGAGGATCACCATGAGTCAAAGTTGTGTAGTGAGATCCTACAACAAATAAAATACACACAATAAATAAAAATAAAAAATATTTGTACCTCATTGAGGCTTGCAGAAAAAATAACATCCATCAAGAAATACTAAACACAGGGGCCGGGGAGATGGCTAAGTGGAAGAAGTACTTCCCTGGCAAGCTCACAGGCCTGAGTTCAATCCCCAGTTCCAAAAAAAAAAAAGAAAGAAAGAAAGAAAGAAAGAAAGAA